>JAANSO010000998.1:0-20586 GCA_036507315.1 Lepidocyrtus fimetarius | reverse complement strand
CACTTTCCTCCTCCTCCCACTCAACAGAAGACGACGAGTCTGACAAAGTGTCTGCTTCATCTATACCTAGAAAACCAAGAATGTCTCTACGCAGCTTGGCAGGATTTTGTTCTATGATTTTTGTATTTAGATTCTGCGCCTTTCTATAGGCTTTCTTTCGGGAAAATCATATTTTAAATAAGCACTTTGAAAATTACTTTCGCAAAATAGTTTTTAAAATGGCATAGTTTATTTACAGCATAATCATGTCAATCTGTTTATTTCAAATACTAATATTTAAAAAGCTAACCAAAAATTCAACAAATGGCAATGAGCGCAACATTAAAACTAAATAACATTTGCAGTAATAGCCTTATTTCTTGATTAAAGTCTCACATTAGCATTCTATAAGCTAGAGTATGTTTTTTCTTGACTCATACGTTATTCATACATACTCATTCTTAAGTTCATACTCGAAAACACCATACGTACAATTTGTGGTAGAACAATAGTTATAATCTAATTGCGATGTATAAAATATACTACTTCATTACATAAGTAATACAAATAACAAGCGAAAATATATGTATATTATATGTGTAATTAAGAATTACAAAATTTTAAGTAGTAGTATATTTTTCAATTTTAAAACTTACAAACAGTGAGAAATACTCACAGAATCAAACAATGCATATTTAAGAAACAACAGCCCCTTTGTCAGTAGGCAGGAAGTTTTATTTATCCATTTAACACTAATTACCCTTTACAACATTGTTTTATCTTGCCATTCGTGATATAAAAAGTTATTATTGAAAACAAATCGCCCACGAAAAGAACAATTTAAAAATAATATCAGCTTGTAAACTTATTAATTCCATGCCTAACAGCCATATGAGCACGCATTATGGATTTTGAAGTAAGTACAATTTGACAAATTTTGCACTGCATCATGTTTTGATTGCTTTCATGAGCTTTCTCGTGTGCATTTTTAGTTATTTCTCTGCCAAAAATCTGTGGACAATATTTGCAAGAAAATTTTTTGTCCGGATAATGAATACGTACATGAGTATTTAATTGATGTATGTTTGTTGTGGTAAACGTACAATCATTACATTTAAAAATCTTTGGCATTAAGTGAGTACTTCTTGTATGTCTTTTAAGATCAGTATCCGATACAAACTTTTGACCACAGAAATCGCAACGTTTGGATTCCTTTTCTTGTGAATGGAAATTGTCTATGTGAAGACGAAGTTTAAATGGACTTTGATAAGCTTTTTTGCAAAATAAACACGAAAATTTATTAGGCTGTCCTTCACTTTTAGAATGTGCTTTCTTTTGTTTAGACTTTTCTTTAGGTACGATATTTTCTAAATGTGTTCTCACGTGTTCAGCTAAAAATCTACTGTCGTCAAAAGTTTTTCGACAACCTGCTATTTTACAACTAAAATTTCCTTTTGCATTACGCCTAGATTTTACACCTTTTACGTCAACAATTCTCTTAGAACTATTCTGCTGTGCTACTACTTTCTTGCTTTCACTATGTCGAAGGTTAATATGACGCAAAAGCTTGTTTCGTGTCTCATATGCAAATACGCATTGTGTACATTTAAACACATTTTTACGATGCTTATACTTACATAATTCGATATGATTGTCTATGGCAGTCTTTGACATTCTTCCCATGAAGCAATGAGGACAATAAAATTTGTAACACAACAAATGTACCGTAAGTCTGTGATTAGTTAAGGCAGTTTGAGCACAAAACTGCTTTTTGCAGCTTTCTACTTCACATGTATATTTGGTTTTTCTTTCTTCGTGAACAAGTTTAGCGTGTTCCGTTCCTATAGGCATGTTGCATTCTCTGAAAACAAACAAATAAAACAAAATATTAAATATAAAATTAATCAAACAATGTTTCTTGATTCAAAACTTCTTTCGGTTCTGCTAAACTGAAGTATATAACTAATTATTTACTTTTTATACTATCTTGTACAAACAGTAAATAGTTTACCTGCAAAGTTCATTATCAAGTTTATAAGCATCTTTGTAAAGTCGCTGAGCATTTTTGGCTTCAGTCAAAAGATATGCAGTGAATTCATTTGGTCGTTGGGGTACTTGTTCGTGCCATGTGTACATAATATCCGTCCTTATGTTTAAACCAGTTTTTTCATTAATTTCCGTAATATTTGCTGCATATGAGAAAATAGATGCAAACTCAAGATAGTTTTTGTTGGGGAAAATAAAGGATTGACAAGCTACAACTTTTCTAGCATTTTCAAGAAACAGGACTTTGAAAAATGCTACAGGGAGCGCTTGTGGTTGTGGTCCAGGAACATTGATAAGTGGATTTCTAGAAAAAAGGGATGCAATTAAATTAAATAAACATTAATTGTTTGTAAAACATAAATTATCTTCATGAATATTTTTCTTACAAATTATAATTAAAAATAGGACCAGATAGACAGTGAACAACAATTTTGTTCCTATTAATCCTTTCTTCATGCGTTTCCCCTCGTCTCCATAAACCTACATTAAATCTGCTTAGCATTGGGAATATATTTCCATAATTAAAAGTGTCCTTGCAGGCATCTGGCATAGTTTGAAAATGATTAGCCGAAACTAAATGTCCTTGAATTCCTCCAAGTACTTGAAACACATGGGGATTAAATTCATTTTTAACTTCCACGTCAGATTCGTTAAAAAAATTGTAACCATATCTAGTTGAGCCTGGCTTTGAAATATGTTGGTCAGTAAGTTTTACGTACGCAAGAACTGTGGCGTTGGTATCTTTGTCTTTTAATAAGTCAAAACCTTCCAAGTGTTTCACAAAAACTTCAAAACTAGTTGTTGGCAACACCAGGTCATTAATAGAATTCACTATAACGCCAATTTCATTTCCGATATCTGGAAGATTGTATCCACACTGTATATTGTGACATTGCTCCGTATGAAGAGAAAGTTGTTTTAGGTTTGCTGTTTTAATTTGGCAGAATGCACAAATCATTTTTCCCGAGTGGCTCCTATTGTAATGTGTCAGAATATCCAAACATAAGGGTTCTCCTTCGCAGTACGAACAAGAATATATCTCAATGTCATGCTTTGCCTTGTAATGATTTTTAGCTTGACGGTTGGATGTGATAACTTCGTAACAATCAGTCTCTCCACAAACTACAACAATATTTTCACTAATCTTTGTTAGAGACAACGTTTGGCGTCTTTTTCGGAACAACTCAATTATTTTTACGTTATCGTCTTTATCCACTAAAGCACCTCTTGCTTTTCTTAAGTACGCGCTGGCGTTTTCCCGGAATCGGTAAGTTTTTAAAACAGGTTGAAAACTACTTGTTTCAGTTGTTGTACGACTGTGGCAACTTAAATCGGAGTTAATAATTAACTGCTGCTCCTCATTTTGTGATTGCTCCATTTCCTTTCTAGCATTATCTTCTGAAGGCACATGTTTTGAATTAGTTTTCGTCTCAGTAACAGCAAACTTAATATTTAAACTAGACTCGTCAATAGGCATCAGGAGATCGTAATGTTGCCCAACGTACTTTAGATAGACTGTTTTCTTAACTGAAACCTCCGGTTGGTGACGTATGGGAAAACGGTTTCGTGGTTTCAAAATCACAATGGAGATTTTTAACGCCTCAGCTGCGGCTTTAACGCTGTACTCGTCCGCATACTCTTTATCTCTTAGTACTGAAAAACAAAATTTTTAAAAAATTAGTTTTTCTACATGTTTGTATAATAAAATCAAAAAGTAAAAGTTTTAACAAAGTACCTTTTTGAAGACAGCTTATACGATCACTCATAAGAGGAAATTCAAAATCTGGCTCCAGAAACCGTTCGTAAACTTTTTTACGTACCTCAATCTGTCTACTTGGGTCTTCGTACAATGATTGAGCAATTGCTGTGTAGAAACAATTCCTAAAGTTTAAATTCAAAACAAAAATGAATCTTACATTTGATGCATTTTTTAAATCGTGTACTTAACTAGTTTTTTGCTTTGTTTGTTTACCCGTCTCCTTTCATTGGTATGGTTTTAAATTGTACTGCCAACCGATTTAGGAATTCCATTTCTTCCTCCAATGTAATGAGGTGATCCCGGTTTCCTTCTTCCCATCTTTTCATATCTTCACTGGCAACGCAGGCTGGACTCCCAACGTCGTCTTCATCTTCGTCGTCGTCATCTGTTAATATCAATGCTGGATACCTAAAATTACAAGTATTTATACATAATACTAGACAGAAGATCGGTTTTAAAACCAGTAGCACTTTTTTACAGTTTAGAAGAAGCTTACCTTCGACCTGGCGCTGAGTCATATTTATTTTTTACATTAGCTGGGGTGGTTACAACTTCCGAGCTCTCACGTACGTTATCCGACAAAGCTCCTTTTGAATTGACGCCAATTGATGACATTGCTTGCAGTTGACTTCGCGTTTTTTCGATTGGAACGTCAAAAACAATCTTGCCTTTTGAAGTAATTTTGTCGAGTTTTTCACCCCATTCTCTAACTGTCAACCCCACTGTATGACTAGAACTAGTTGAGCCCTTATTTTTCCTTTCTGCAGACAATTTCAGTTTTTTATAGATATTCATGGAGTCGGGTCCCGGTTTAATTTCAGGAACAAAAGTCCGCTTCAAAGTGGACTGCTTTGGTGACGCCATTTTAACAGTTTTGTCCTTCTTTTCACAGGTAAAAACTTTAATCAACGTACAAATACTAAAACTAGAAATTTAACACTTAAAACTAAGTTGAATCTTTGTCTGTTAACTTTGTTTACTTCAACTTCCTGCCATGGTTTTCCAATAACAATTAACTTTTTTAATTATTAAATTAATTCCAAACTTGAATTGAGAAACGCCCCTTAAAAGCCTTCCATCCACAACAGATGATTATGAACTTGGTTAGTTTAGACATGAAACATGGCAATATTTTAAATGCTCCCGCTTGGGTGAGAAGCTTTGGTAGAAAATTAACATTTTATTTGGAGTTTACTTCAATTCATAACATTTTGCTCCACCTAAGAATCCCTTGAACTAGAGTTACTTTACTTAAGCACAGAAATTAATTTTTGTGCCCCCCATCTATGCAAACAAATCCTTAAAGGATGTATGTATTACGTATTTGTGACGTTTTCATACAACAAAATTAGCATATCATAAAGGACTTGCATACACTCACACGAAACATGTTTGTTTTTGAAGAAATTGTATTTTCGTTGGTACTAGTGAGTTTTTTGGTGATTTTGTGTTTTAAACAATGCTTTTGACAGTTTATTTTAATACATGATAAAGCCTGAATAATTGTCTACAGTTGAACATATTAAACATGATTGTATGATTATTCTTTGTTAATTTAATGCGTTTTTTATGGCCGACATCAAAAATGAAAAATTATGATTCCATTAGTCCATCTTTAATCATGCATGCTTTTGTTCATTTAAAATGTTTTTCCATGAAAGTTACAAAATGTTGTAGCTCGCATGCTTATCTATCTATTTTTATGCAAATTAGGACAAAACAATTCAATTGCAGATTTTAATTGCAGGTACATATGGGAAGGTTTACATTGGCTGGAAGGTCTGGTCCAGGTTTGTTTTTTAGGTTTGTTTTTGAAATTTGCAAATTGCTTTATTTGTAAACGTTTCAAGTTCCACTTAAAAACGAGGTGATCTCTACTACAAAAATTACTCATTCACTCTGCTAGACAGCTCCTACGGACAGAGTAGTAGCTATTTATGGAATGTAATAACAAAAATAATTAAAGTTCCTTTCTTCAATCGCGTTTTACTCATTTCATTTAAAATGTTTTGCGTAGTAATGAAAACTGTTGTGTAGGCCAAAATATCAGCTTTTGATTGGTATTTTATTTATGGCACAACATTTAAAATGAAGCTTTAAAATCAACTTTTCCCGAGAAAACTTTTAAATTTCAGAGGTTGTAGATGATGCTTTGCTAATTCTATTAATAAATTCTTAATTCTGTGTATTTAGACTTTCTTTACTACATTTATTTTCTCACGATTTGCCTAGAAGTATGTTCAATACACCTTATGCTTCAAACTTTTAACCATTCTTTGGAAACCAGTAAACTTTTTAAAATTTTTACAAATCAGACCATAATCATCACAGTGTTTAGATTATGCAAGGTTTGTATTTTAATTTTTTATAATTTTTTTGGTAAAGGAAAAAATTACAGAAATATTATTATCTTGCCTCCATATTAGCAATTTAAATGTATGTTCTGGTTTTATAAAAGATAAAAAATGCGGTAAGAAAAAAAACCGTAGCGGCTTTACCGAATAAAAGCTTAAGATAAATGACATACAGATCTATATATGAGGGAAGGCCCAAAGCCATGGTAAAACATATAGAGGAAGGCCTCTCGGAACGTTTCTAATTCTGCTCATTTATAATGTTTAATCATTTAAGTTACATGGTGTTATAGTCGGCATCCTTATCTATCGATCAGTATGCAAATTAGGACAAAACAATTTAAATGTCCATTTTGCATGCCATGTGCACATATAATGGTTTGCATGAGCCGCCGGATCTGGCTAAAAATAGGCAAATAGGTTTAAAAATACGAATAATTTGATTATTTTTATTATCATTAACTAATTGAGTTGCAATAATGTAGTTTAACTTAACGAGAGTTTAATGTTAAGAACACTTCCCGAACAATAACGTAAATATTTTTTCTTCTCAATCGCGTTTTATTAATTTAAATAAAAAATTTTTGTGCTGAATTTAGTTTCGTTTTAAAGTCCCATTTCCCAGTTTTCGATTGATATGCTCTGCATGACAAAACATTTAAAATAAACATTTTAACTTAAGTTTTCCCACTAAACCTAGTAGAATTACATTCGTCTATTCAAGTTTGAAGAACCAATAATACGGATCGTTTCATATAAACATAAAATAAACCGGTTTAGATTTAACTACATTTTATTTCATTTTATGGTTTAGCTTACTCTAATCATTATTAGATGACTTCCAAGTCTTCATTAGAGAGTAGAAAATGAAATGTCATCATGTTTCCAGCAGTTTGATTCCTTGTTATAGGCTTTGAAATCACAATAACATGTCTTTGAAGAATGAAATTTTTCTTTAAACTTTTTGTAATTCCTCTTGAGTTCATCGCTAAATTGGAGAATTGGACAAAAGCAATCACAGTTAGTTTGAATCAACAGCCTCCATGTCGTAATTAATAATATAGTTAGTAGCGGTTAAGGACTGTGGATTTGCTAGTTAAATTTTTCCTATGTGTATTTTTGAAGTTCATCTGTTTGGCTTTTCTCTTGCTTCAACTTTAGAAGTTTGAAGGTCTCTCCTTTCCCTAAATGATTTCACTTTTCCGTGTTGCCAAGTCTGTCTTAAGGACCTCAATTTTTGAGCATTGTTCTCCTTAAGCTGGTTTTACTGACATCTCCTCTGTGTTTGCCTGGAACTGTTTCAAAAGCAAGGTATGGCTGTATAGACTATACTTTAAAATATAAAAAATTGTGACATGTTTGCTAAAACAAAAACGACAAAGTTGTAAGCATTTAATTAGCTTTCGTTTGGTGTATTATTCAAGATTATATGCCTGGTAGTTTAGCTAAAACCTGCTACTTTGTAGTCGTGAAATCTCAGCACAAGATCTACCTGCATGGTGTTTTTGTGCGAATATTACGTTTAGGAAGACGTTCGATATACCAGATTAAATCTTACGCAACGAATAGTCGTTTTATGTCTTTAGTTTATGAGATTCCTGTAAAAAATATTTTTTGAGAGAACAAAGCAGAAAATCAAATAAAACAAAAAGTTTAGATTAGCTTAGAATTGTGCTTGCAAATGTATCATCAGAATGTACAAACTCCAAAAAGCATTTATGGGTTTTTCAAATATTGCGGCAAAGTTAGGTTGGAGGGGTTATTTTGTTACTAATCAGTGCTGTTGGCGTCGTTTCGAATTTATTTCCAAAACCAAAGCTGGAACCAAGAACATAAAATGACAAGTAACAACAGCTTGACAAATGACCAACAAGTTCATAGTAAATGCAAATGTAATACAGCTACCGCTGCTGTGTAGGTGACTTCTACCACTTAATTAAAAGAAGAGGAAGAGACGAAAACGATTAGGAATATCTATTTTGTGTTTTTTAATATTGTTGATTTAAAATTGTACTCGATATTTCACTACATGCATATCCTTTTCTGTACAAATTTGAAACAAGAGTACCTAAACTAACGTGTCAATTATTAATGACCTAAACTAACGTGTCAATTATTAATGAGTGTTTAGAGAGAAAAAGTTTAGCTTTATTTTTGTATATTAGATTTTCTCAAAAACTAACAATGAAGTGAATAATCGGTAAATTGAAAATATATCATATCCCTTCTTGCATTCCTTTCTTATCTATTTATGCAAACCAATACCCAAAATCTATTGACGATGGAGACTACTTCAATTACTATATGAACTGGCATTGTAAAAACTGTTTCTCTGTCCCTCATCCTGTTTCATTATTATTACTACTTCTACTGTGCTAGATCACAGTGATCTAGAGTGCATCATCTCATACACATATAAATAACCCAAATAAAAACAATAAAATCACCACGTACAAGCTAGGTTTTTAGTTTTTCAGTTTAGCAATCAAGAATTTTTAAAAATCACCGGACAGAAATGTCGTTTAATAATAAAATCGAGGAAGATTTTTCCCAGGATTACACGGAGGGAGTGAAATTAGTTTCTAGATCCACTCCACATAACATGGTCTTTAAATATGACATTAGCAATCCTCAAAATAGATCAAGTAAATCTTTTTTAGAAGTTGCAAACGAGAAAATGTGTGAAAGTGGAGATAAAGTGGGCGCTTTAATGTTTGACTTCTTTGACTTGAAAACTACCATTCCTGATGAATTTATTAACGAAGCCCTTTCCTTCATTTTGTCAGTTTTAAGCAGTGAAAAAGTGCCAAGAAAATCAAAGTCAGTTAAGGAAAAAGAAATGCCTTCTTCATCCTACGTGCACTTGAAATTATCACAGACCTGTGCATTTCATTCCAATTTAAAAAAAGCATGTACAAATTATTTAGATACTGTCGAGCTAAGCCACGTGGAAGTCTACGCTGATAAAAATGTACCAGTGAATAATTTTGCAGTAGAAGCTAAAAAGCAGCAAAATAAAATTAATGCGTTGGGCTATAACTTTTCAGAGGCAACTTCCATACTTGATAAAATAAGATTGGCCTTTAAAGTAATTCGCGACGGAAATGTAAAAGACCTTTCCTATTTTTTACGCGAAAGTGGATTTTTTCCCCAAAATAAGTCTTTTGGTCTAGGAATGGATAACTGGGTCAGCAAATTACAAGACCTTGTACAGTTTGAGACGCTTGAAGGGATTACATTGCCTTATGATTACATTGGCCTTCTCATGAGGTATAATTAAATTATATTTGTGCTTATAAACCCAATTGTTTTACAGATTGATATAAAATTTTATCAGGGTTTCATGTTTATTTAATAATTAGCATTTTTGCCATCCACGTGGAAGACTTTTGGTCGACGAATAGCGCCAACTTCCTCTGGGCTGGGGAACCTAAAGTATGGGTCATTATTCCCCCATCAGAATATACTAAAGTAAATGATTTCTACCTGAAATATTTACTAAAAAAGGGGAAATTTACTTTTCAATGTGAATTGCAACACAAAGTTGTAAGAAAGTTGTCATTTTTTTAAAAAATTTCTATCTAAAATCATTTTATAAATGTACAGTTTTTTTCTAATTTTAGGCTTTTATACATCCTACACTGCTGGATAAATGGGGGATTAAATATTCAATTTTTGTTCAAGAACCAGGAATGATGGTGATCACAAAAACAATGTGTTATCATGAGGGATTCAATTTAGGCAGGATATTATTATATTATAATTTACATTCATGCTTTTAACGATCCAAAATAATTGGCTTTCGTAAATATTTTGCTTATTTTTATTATTTTCTATTCAGGATTAAACTGGGCACGTTCCACTAATCTTACACTTTGTGAGTACGGCAAGACTGTCATTGGAATTGACTTAAGATTTCAGTGTACTCCTTCAACTTGCCAAAGGGATGTGAGTGGGGATTACGCCTTTATTCCAGCCCAAATAGAACTGGTCATCATCATTTGGTTCTCGTTTGAAAAGAATAAATTGTTTGTCCCTTTATATCCATACAATGAGGAATGGTGGAAACTTGCTCCTGCTCGTCATCTACTGCTTTTATTTAGTAATGAAGTTCAAGAAAATGGCGGAGTCATTAAAATGGCTGCTAAAATTGCAAGGTTACGGGGTAAAATTGACAAAGAAGGTAGTGTCATAAATGCTGTAGAAAAACTATTAAGTTATGTAAATGAATTTAAAGTACCTCAAAATATTTTAGTTCCAAAAGCCATTAAACCTTCCGTCAATAATGCAGTGCGGGTGTCTCAGGATCTTCAGTTTATTTTAGATTATCAGAGAATGGAAGGTGAGGATGGATTTGTTTCCATGTACGAAATTGTAAGCCATCCAAATTCTAAAGTGAAACATTTGACTACAGATGTGCATAAAATGCTTTTTTTGTTGGCAAACGTAAAGCAAAATAATCATTCCCATTTTAGTAATTGGCGATTAAATCAGTTGGCGTTATTTGCTATTAATTATGGCATGTCTTTTACTGTCAGGTCAAAATCGGGAATGCCTAATGTAGTCCACGGATTTGAAATTAATCCACTAACAAATATGCCAATTTTAAAATGTTTGTGCGCTCAAAGTATTTTTGGAACAAACAAGTCGAAAGGTACGGTTTTGTTGCAGCATTTGAGAGAAAGGTACAAAAGAAATTTAGAACAGGGGCTTATCGTAGAAACTAGTTTAGGTTTTTAAACCAGAAATATTATCCAATAATACCAATTTGGGGATGAGACAGAAAAAAATAAGGAGAATGATCCACCGATTTATATGTTATTATTAGATATGAAAATAATGTTCTGATCTGGTCTCAATTATAAATAGTAAACCTGGTCGTTTGTAGTCACTTGTAAGTAATACTAAGTCAATTAGTTTAATAAACAATAAATTAATAGTTCATGTTTATAGCTTGTTCTTGATTAGATTCTAACAATAATTATTATTGAATACTTTTTATTCCTTTTACTTGTTTATTGTGTGTGATGCTACCAAAGAGCTTGCATTCTAACAGTTGATAATATGTATGCATAAGCAATAAATAAAACTTGAAATTAGAATCTTTTCTCCTGATCCCTGGCTGTTATTGTAGAGAAAATCTTGCGCTTTATTTTGGCATATAATTCTCAACCAAAGATTTTAATTGAATCATATTAATAAAGTTTACAATAAAAAAACAAACCAAAAACAAACATGCAACTTTTATGCAGATTATTATATTTTAAAAAGCTGTAAAAATTAATAAAACAAGCAATCAGTGTGCTGTTAAACAAACTTGATAGCAGACATTTAAATGCCAGCAAATGATATTTATAAGAGAAACGGTGCAGTAAACATATAACAAATTCAATGTTTGTCCATTTCCTTTCCAATGAAAATATTACTTGTTGGTTGCATTAGGTAGAGAATTCTTCAAAATACATTGTTCAATTAAAAAAATACGTAAAACAACTTGAAATTGTCTTAATTATAACAATTAGTGAGTACGCCCCGCTTATAATAAACTCAAGTCAGGTTCTGATCCAAACCATGTTTGTTTTTATGTTTTCTCCCTTTTACTTTGTTCTTTTTTGTACGTTTTACTACACACGTAGCTCATTTACCGAAGGTTGTATTGCTGCTTAAAGAAAAAGAAAGAGTGCTCTTTAATGCAATGCATTGACAGAAATATTGCGTAATTTTCCTGTTTCATTGGCAAATTGTTTATCTAAATTAAAACCTTTTGCGCTGGGTTTGATTTCGTTTTGTAGCCCAAATTCTGAGCTTTCGATTTCTATGTTAGTTATGACAAAACATTTAAAATGAACATTTTAAATTTAATTTTTCTCTACTAAACCTCCCCTCGCTTTTATAACTTAAAAAAGATAAAGCGTACCAAAAGAACTCTCAACTTTTTTTCTGTACAAGGAGCGATATACGTGTACGTGGAATGGTATCTAAAAATGTAAAAGTTGAATTTAATTGCTCATTGCCGTTTTAAATAAAAACCTTTTGTGCAAGTTTTACATGTATGTTATAGAGCTGCTAATTATCTTTTTGCTGCTATATAAAATGTGACAAAAAATTCTAAATGAACCAAGAAATTCTAAATTACATAAGGTCATTTTTTTATTAAATTTTGTGTACCAACCAACTCTTGATAATAAAAATGCCGCTTATAAAAAGTAAAGCTTTCCTCACTCGGTCTTTTCTATGCTACGGCAAACACAGGAAATACATACATATATGTACAATACGGCTACGACTGCATAATATACTTTTCGTTCTTTTCAAAGACAATCCGGTGGTCACAAAGACGGACTTTTATTACAAAAAATGTGGCCCTCATTTGCATGTTGTTCAAGAACTGATAAAATGAAAAAATACTAGCAATACTTCACGTATACACGCACTCTTGCAAGATTGAATGATGGCCTATTTCTGTTCTACAAAAAAGTTCAGTACTCTTTTAGCTCCCCTTCATGTTGTTTAGAATTTACATTTTTCCTTAGTAATTTTATTTAAGTTAAAGTCACTTTCAGGTAATACGCAATTACTGTTAGTAGTTTAACTATAAATAGTTTATATTATTTTTGTTGAATTTTTAATTAGGTAAAATGTCAGGTGACGAAAGTGACGGATACGAATTTGCAGGGTTTTTTGCCTGTCGTAATCGCCCCGGTTTGCGTTTTGTGGAATCCGAACTACAAGAACATCGTGTGCATCATCGTGATGAGCGGAGAAAGCGTAAAGCTTTGCTAGTGAAGAAGACTAAAGAAGATGATCCAAACCCCTCAAAACAATCATCAATCCCTGATGAAAATATCGACAAGCAATCAAAACGCGTTCGGTAAGTTTTTCTTTTAATTTATGTATTTTATTTCTTGTATTAATTTTTTATTTTTATTACTGGTAGTGAAAGTACCAAGAAAATACGAAAAATCCGTCCAAAACATGTCTATGATAAGGAAAAAGAGGACAGCGTGATGGGAATCCAAAAAAGCTTAGGTGGATAAGAACCAGATTTTTCTTGTTATTGTGTCATTTGAGAAAATAAAAGATACTTGAATAAATAAATCAATTGTGCGGAATAGTATGTACATGTTTTAATGTAAAATCTTTTATTTTTCACAATTTATAAATTACAAAAAGATTCTCTTTTGATTTGCAAAATCAGTCCATTTTAATTATTACTCCCTATTAATTTTATACATTGATCTATTGAACTTATACTATTGATTTTTTAGCATGAAATTATTCACTACAGCACAATAAAACTATTTTCATTAAACTTAATTCATTAAATACAATTACATTATGTAATGTAAAGTCAAAACCACCACTGAATTACTCTTATTACACAAATAACTAATGGTAGCTTCAATAAGAGTTTCCTGCCTTGTTTCCCTTTCCACGTGCATTGTGAGAGAATGAAATGAATGAAAGTTATATACACAGAGGCGCGAACTGTGAGGAGAGCTTTTTATATTTGACCAGCATTACATAAATAACATGACATGCATACCACGACGAGCAGCATATTTTAAGAGCGTTGTTTATTTTAGAAAATTAGTTTCATTTTCACATATAACAGGCGACCAAAGATTCAAAATGAAATGAACAATAAACGTTTTGGAAAAATTACAAAAATACCTAACGTCAAGACCTAGCGGCATAGTTTCCGAACCAACCACTGAACAAAGGGTTGAGTTTGATACATTATTTTTAAGCTTATAGATCAACTAAGACCGTACCGTGCTTGCTTTTTTGATTTTGTGGTTTGTTCCTAAAAAATACTCTCAAGTATAATTGATTAACCATCTAAAGGAACATTGATGCCTTTCAATCCGTTTTAAAGCGTTTATTAAAAAGGTTTCGTCGCAAATCCTAATAAATATAACTAAGTAAGATTCAGACTTTATACTTACATACAATTTATGACGAAACATTTTAATGGGCTTTTACAAACCCATGTTAAGTTGTTGAAAACTAAAAAATTGCTCATGTCGTTTATTATGTTGCTGAATCTCCAACTTTTAATTGGTTACGTGAGTTTCCCTAATAATTATTCTTATATTCTTTAACAACTCTCTAAAAAATATGTTCCATCTACCTTATTATACTCCAGAGAGTAGCAATCATCCTGTGAAACCCATCACACTTAATACGATAAATGACATACAGGTTCAAGGAATAGGGAAGGCCCGAAGCCATGGTAAACCTTATGAGGGAAGGCCGGCCGGAATGTTTTTAATTACATGGACTACTGGATTTATGCAAAAATCTAAAAATTGTCTCAATATGCCCCAGTCGAAGGGTTTATAATTTTGTATATGTAGTTTTTTAACAGTAAGTGTATCATCGTTTATACTTTACGTACTTTTTTTAAAATTTTTTGTCTGTTACAAGCATGTACTTATAATTAATCTTCACTTTCGTCAGAATTTCTGTCAAATTACGTAAACCATAAAATCTCATTATCTAAAGATTTGATATGGAACCGTTCACAAAGGGTTAGAAGGCAAATCAAATAAATGTATAGATCTGCTCATTTAAAATGTTTTGTGGTGAAAATTACATAATGTTATAGTCCGCATCCTTATCTATCGATCAGTATGCAATTTAGGACAAAACAATTTGAATGTAAATTTTGCATACCATGTGCAAATATTAAGGTTTGCATGGGGTGACTGATCTGGTCCATGTTTGTTTTTAGGTGACTAGGCTTTTTTATTATTCCTTCTCACCAAACCGGATTCGACAAACTACAACTTTCATTTAAAATGCTATGTCCTTTTTTTACATGCATTTTGTAGAGGAATGCCTCTCTTTCTTTTAGTTTGTAGTACGCGACAAAACATTTTAAATGAAGCTTTAGAATTAACTTACTAAACAACTAACCAAATCCAATGAAACGAACCTGGTTTTGATTGCTGTTCTATCATGCGTAGTTCTGTTCATTTAAAATGTTTTATCATGAAAGTTACATGGTGTTGTGGTTCAGATTCTAAACTATGGGTTAGTTATCAAATTGCGACAAAGCTTTTTAGTTAGACATTTTAAATGAAGGTACAAATATTGAGTTTGCATGGGCCGGCGGATCTGGTCCATGTTTGTTTTTTATGTTTGTTTGTTCATATAATCAAATTTTAAAAATAAAAATGTGACACCCTAATGCATTTTTTATCTATTTGTGAGCATATTATGCAATCGTAACATGTTTTTTCATAAATAATTTGGTAATTTTTACATCTCTGAGTGCCATAATTAGTTCATTTCCGTTTGTTTTTATTTCCACACTAAATGAATACAGTATAGTCAGTGCATAACAATCCTTACAAATTTTAAACCGATAATTGCATTGAGCACTATTACAAAATAGTTCAAATTGTTTTGCTTCAAGTAACTCATAAAAGCAATACAAATGTCACACTTACTTAAGTTCATTACGTATCTAATTTAGTAATAATAAATACATAACTTATCCGATTTCACACAATAAAACATTTCAACTAATACATTGTCAAACGCTTAAACAGCAATCATAAAAAACAATACATCAGTTTACAAAATAAGGGCCTCTTATATTTATAAATATTGGAAACGCATTAGGAATTCATTCTGAATCTGCCAACGCAGAATATATTTCAAAATTATGAGATTGGGAAAAGATTTAAAATTTGCAATGCGATTACTCGAGTGGAGAGTTATTAGAGCGGTACTCTGCAGTAAACTTCAGTCCAGACAAAGTTTCTATCTCTTCAGACGTACACATGTGATGAAAAATTGTTAAGCGGTAATCCCATATTTCATTCGGAATTAGGAAAATTTGGCACTTTCTTTCTTTCCCTTTGGTAATGTACAATACTGCAAAATGATGAGTTGGAATTGATGCTTTTATTCCACCAGGTACTACTTTTGGTATGTTTCTGAAAAAAATAAACATGTTTGTTTGTTATACAAATATAATTATTTGCTTAATTTAGAAATACGATAACTACAATTATTTCATTATATATAATACAAAACTTACTTTTCGTCATCATAAATTACTCCTTTGACGTGCAAAATATAATCGCAATTTTTAATCAGTTCATTCTCATGCAACTCAACATCTCTCCAGAGCCCTTTTCGAATTTCCCGTGACATAAATGTTAAATTAGAGTTGAGAAAGGTAGCCTCGTACGCTTCTTTGTCATATGTATAATGGCTAGCTGCTTCAATGTGAGTAGCGTCACATTGTAATTGACTAGCATTGTGGTCTCCAAGTTGAGCGAGGTGCAAATTTTTGTCAAATTTGAATTTCCTTCGTCCACTAACTTGAATCCTGTGGCCCTCTTCCCTTTTTCTTAGTATGCCAATGCTCAAAATATTCCTTCCGTTGTTTGAGTCAAAAATGTTGTGAAAGTACTTATTATTGATATGTTGATAATGGGTCGGAAGATTTGTGAAAATTTGATCTGGGGACACTTCTTCAAGTTCTGGAGTTCTTCCAGGTGTGGTGTGAGGTACGGTCGGGGGAAAGTAAAGCAGATCTGCATGGTTTTTTCTGACATGATACATCATTCCACTCCCATCTACACATGTGAAATTACACAAAAATGGACAACGTACTGGATCTACATGCGTTTCAACATGATGTTTCTTGATGTCTCGGAATAGTTTGTCATCGCATAGCACACATGCGTAATAATGGATTTTATGCTGATGACAATGATGGAAAATAAAATCTACCCTGGATTTGCATCGATGTCCACATAGTACGCTGGCTCCATTAACTATCTTCAATTCTGTGCAGGTGCTGTAGAAAAGTTTATTTTCTTCCACGGATTTGTTATAGTTTTCGCAGTCGTACAAATGCTGATAGATGTTGGAATGTACTATGCCGTCTTTGCAAAAAATGCATGCTGCGTGCTTATCTCGCGAAACTACGGTCTCTGCAGATGTTGCACTTGTTGTTGCTGATTCTGGACTTGGAAGACGCCGCCTGACTTCGGTTGTAAGTGCAGTAGTAGCAGTAGAACACTTGTCTTGTTGCTGGCCCATTTTTACCGTGATTTAACACCGCTTTCACACTTTTCTGGAAACAAAATAATTGTCTTTTAGTTACTGTCTAAAAAAAGTATACCAATAATGTTTTCACTAATTCAATTAATAAAGTATTTTAATTTAGTTACTTCAACTGCTAAAAACTCCGAACCGGTTTGAACCGCAAGTTGGTATAAAAGAGAAGAGAGTGTACGTAGTTCTGACGTTTTCTTCAAGGAGAACATCACAAGTGAAAAGACGCAATGAAGAGCCCAAGCCAAATGCACTTCTCTTTTATAGTGAATGAAAATGAGTTTTACTCATTTGCATTTCAATATTTAGGAAATGTAAATGGAATTATGTTTCTTTCCTTTTCACTAGCATAGGAGTGTTTTTTATGATGATCGTATGATTTTCACGTTGGGTTCAAAAGCAAGGTCATCTCATCTATACACATTTCTCATTCGCTCTCTGCTGCATTGCTGCTGCGAATGGAGTATTACCTACCTATGCAAGGCAATAACAAAAATAATTAAATTGCCCTAATTCAATCGCTTTTTGCTCGTTTCATTCAAAATGTTTTGCGTTGAAATGAAAACAGTTGTGTAACCCAAATTCTCAGCTTTTGATTGATATTCCATTCATGGCAAATCATTTTAAATGAAGCTTTAAAATTAACTTTTCCCAGCTAAATATTATTTCATCTATTATTTATGCAGATAAAGTATATTCTACTTATGAGAGATAACATGCCGTTTGTATGATGGTTGTAAGAGAATGAAAAAGCCAGCATGGTTCCGATTGAAACTGTACAGCGAGAAGTTGTTCTTCTTTGACATTTTTTTTGTTGTAATGCTCACCTTATACTAAAGAGTAGCAATCAAATCTACATGCATAGTTTTTTAAGCAAAGATTACCTTTAAGAAGACATTTGATATATCAAATTACATCTTTTTTGACGACGACTAGCAGTTTTACGTGTTTAGCTTATGCGATTTCTGTAAAAAATATTTTGAGTCTTTTGACGCATATATTCAGAATGGCAGGAAAAAAACAACAAAATTTTTTTAATACGCAAACACAAGTGCAATATCTCCTTTTAAAACTGACTTAATGCAGATTTGCATAGCGTGCCTCTATTACCAACCTAACTGTATGTTCTTGTATTATAGTAGGAAATATAAAATGCGAAAGGATAAATGACACATACATATAGATACATAATAATAGGGAAGGTCCGAAGCCATGGTAAACCTTATGAGGGAAGGCCGGTCGCAATGTTGTTTCTCATTCCAAATTGTCTGACTAAGCCCCATTTTAAAAGTTTTTAATTTTGTACATGTACTTTATTTGACTAATAGCAAGCGTATCCTTGTTTATTTGACGTTGATAACAATAAATAATATATTTCATGATCGATCATTTATAATAACTTTCTTTCAAATATAAATATGTTACGCAATACCTACGTATAGGTTACTTTACACAAAAAACAAATGAATTGTACTTTTTTTTAACAAATCGTATGATCCGTTTTAATTTATATAAAGATAAATTATCTGCAACCCTGGCCTTCCAGCCAGTGACCATTGATAATAATGGCTGCATAATTGTAAAATTCCTACGGCTTCTTTTACCCTGTGGGAAACGATATTTCTGTATATAATATATGAGAAATTTTCCCAACTAAACTTTGTTTAAAAATGTTGTTTTATCTATTTATGCAAATCAAGTACGTTTTGTAAGAGAAAATTTGTCAATTGAAACCATACAGCGAGAAATTGTCCTTCTGTAGTGACTTGTTTGTTGCATAGTAAACTTTATACTGAAAAATCATGAATCCAGATTTTCTGTATAACTGTGATAAGTTTTGCTAAAACCGACGACTGCATAGTCGGTACCTCAAAATTTATGAAAATTTATAAAATTATTTTGTGTAAACAAACAACGCTATCATTTTATTCATGCAATTAGCTTTCATTTGGTGTATCACTCAACATTATACGTTAAGTAGTTTTGGTACAATTGAGAACTTCAAAGTCGGCAATTCTCTGACTAAGATCTATCGTGATAGTTTTCTGGCTAAATATTACACTTCCAGAAATGTCTAATACATCAAAATAAAGCTTATGTTACGACTTTGCCCGCTGTGTCTCTATTTTATTTAATGTTTGCATTTAAATTTTTGATATTTTTTTGGTACCTATTCAGATTGACAAACGAATGAGACATGTTACATTACATTACAGACATAATACAGATTCATAATAATAGGGAAGGTCAGAAGCCATGGTAAACCTTATGAGGGAAGGCCGGTCGCAATGTTTCTCATTCCAAATTTTTAACTTTTCACATGTATTTTATTAAAAAACTGAGTAATTCTGAGTGATATGATTTTTAGTAAATTTATATGAAGATGTAATTAAGTATCTGCAAGACCCGCCTTTCCAAATCATTTTCCTTAAAAAGCCTACCCTTTTTTAAACAAATAAACATAAATACCATATTTTTCTTAATAATATTTGTTTCAACGTACATATTTTTTAAAGAAGTTTTACAATACAATTATTAGATTCTCATTCTCATTGTACAATAAATTTATGTAATTGCATATTTCACAATTTCATTAATTTTCTCACAAGACATATCAAATAATAACTCATACATACAGATCTATTTCAAAAACACTGACAGGTATGATAATTTATTTTATATATTTTTCAGAGAATGGATAACTTATAATATTGTACCTAACGTCTATTTATTTGGGTGAACTGATTGTAAAATTCCTACTGCTTCTTTTACACTGTGGTAAACGATATTTCTTATTTGCAGCTTATCCTCATGGTTTGAATGAGTGTCACTGAGATTCCTAAACTGTTCAGTTAGGTGAAAGCAATGTCCTATGTTTTCTGGGCTAACAAAATCTTCGGCAATTTTTATACAGTTATTTAAGTTTCTCACCTATTCGTCACCAGAAAACATTATTATTATTATTAATATGATCCTACAATTCGTAAAAGGTAAATCTAAAAGAATATATAAAATAAACATGATTGCACTTGCTTGGTGAGGCGCTCCTGCTGGGATGAAAATGGCGTCTCCAGCACATTGCAGAATACTATATCCCAACACATTATAATCATCTCGCAGCTTTTTCCGCAATCGCTTATCTAGGTACGATGATTGGTCATGGATTGCATCATGGTTTGGATCTATCGGAATATTGTTTTCAATTGCTTCCTAAAAGTTTTAATTGTAAGATATATCACATGTGTATTTAATAAAATAATACTGCAACTGTAAACAAAAAGGAAAAAACATACCTTGTTCAATAAATCTCTAATTTTATCCGCATCTTTAGGTTGAAAAATATGCCATAAAGCTCCAACGACTTCC
>JAANSO010000997.1:0-20592 GCA_036507315.1 Lepidocyrtus fimetarius | reverse complement strand
ATTATTTTTAACACAAAACACCAACATATATGTGGGATTGTAGGGTTGTCTGTAGGCTTGGCTCAGTACATATTTGTACAGTGTAGGGTAGGGGCAAACAAAAGGGCCAATTGTAGGCAGGTTGTAGGTAGGGTAAAACCTTTAACCTTTCATGAAGGTAGGCTGTAGGGTAGGGATAAACTCAAGGGCAATGTGTAGGTAGGCTGTAGGCTGGCTCTGCTGAATGCCCATCTATGAAGTGCACTTCATTTCCCTTTCCCATCTTTGCTTTTCTAATTCATCCGGTTCTGTTCATATTGATACGATACGAGCGCAATTCATTAGTCGCTTTTATGTTTTATGGAATGGGGCAGCCAGCACCTTCACTTTATTTGCAAGTACCTACCAATTTATTAGCTAGGAGAGTGTAGCGCACTCATTTTTCTTTTTGCTTTCGTGACCACCTAGAAAGAAAATTCACCTTAATTTCTCCTCATGTATAAAACATAAAGAAGTTTATGAAATCACGATTTAAATATTGCAATGCACATTTTACCTCGCCACTTTATCACCGTCAACTCTTGCTAACTAAATTCAAATCTATTATTTAGATTAAATCTTCAAGCATATTTGGGCTACTTCTATAATGCTCAACACATAACAACAAAGTAAGTTCAAAACCCTTAAACAAGCTATTAAATGCTGGAACCTCAACAAAAGCAAATTTAATGAGGTCATTGGGGCATCGCATGCCGCGATGTGGGCGCACTAATTTCCTCCGCCACATAACGCTAATAATAACATATTTCGGCTGAGTTTATGTGTTGGAAAAAGACGTTTAAAGAACATAAATTGATGTATAAAATAACGTTTTTTAATTATTTGATCATAATGTATTCAACTGGACTAGAAGGGAAAAACCTGAAATTAGGTCATAAACTTTTCAAGTAAAACGAATTGTTCGAGACAGGAAAAAAATCAGGAGCTTAAATAAGGATAAAGCAAAATTTAATCTTTTTTTGACTTGACATAATAAAATCACAGTCAAATTTGGAATGCAAGTAGAGCTCCTATTCATACAGGTTCTCATTTTAGTTTTACAAGCTTTAAGATTTCCACTTCTCCAATTCTACTTTCACCACAATACTTTCCGAGTTTCTAAGAAATCTTTAAGCCCTTAACAAAGCAGATTATTGGCTTACGTTACTGTGTCAAACAGATCTTTAGAATATAATGAAGAAATCTGGTGGTAAGGACCTCTTCCATTGAATTCCTAAGTTTAATTTTCACCTGTCATCGTTTTCTTTATCTAAAACTAAAACTATCAAACTTGGGACTTAATCGAATTTCTCTGAAAAAAAATTGTAATTCCACAAGAACACAAACGATAAAATATCCAATGAAAATTGAAAGCTTAACAATTACCAGTATTTTAATATTTAATATGAATACTCTTTCACAGTTGACATATTAAAAACAAGCCACTTAAAATAAAAACGTATCCTTTTATTCGCAGATTTTGTTTTTGGTCAAATAATGAGAAATTAATTTGTTTTGCTTGGAGTTTGCCAGCTTTAACGCATTATATTTGTAGCAAAAAGGGATATGGGTACAATATATGTTAATAAACTTTTTTTACCATACATCCTATACTTTCACTTACGGAATAATAGTTCACTCACTTTCTCCAGCAATTGTGCCTAATGTTGCTGATAAGAAAAAACGGAGAGAAGAAAGATGATGATGAGGTATGAAAGCGTAAAATACACACACACAACCCAACGCAACAGAAAAATGTGGGCCATGTGCCTACTTAAATATAAGCACATAATATTTTGCAAAGTATAAAAATTGTAGGTAAAAGAATAAAAAATAAATCGTAGCGTGTAAAATATTTTTGTTTTCCTTTTCCTAAATTGCATGTGAAAAAAGAGGGTGAGTTGGTAGAGCCTAATGCATTTGAGAAAAAAACATTACAATTTTTTACATACGAAGAAAACTTGTTACAGTTATACTCTGTTTACATAACTTTATCCACTCAACTTTTAGTGTTCCTCTTTGCTCCTTTCACTCACACCACGAGAGAAATACCATTCTGTCATCATCATCATAGACTTGAGAAAAATGGAAAAGAGAAAGAAAGAAAAAACAAGAGCAGTATCAGCAGAATTGTCGAAGGGAACGGAAAAATGTCCAACGATTCTCCAACAAAATCTTTAAGATTTGGATATTGTGAAGCTAAGCAGCATGTTTTCAGAGTTGGGCAATAATAAGCTGAAAATTTTGAGGCCCTATAATGGCATAATGTGATAAGAAAAAATATTCACGCAAAATAACTTATAAACAAAGTAAAGTATATAAATAAAAAAAATCTTGTTTGATTATAATACTAGAATTCTTATGTAGTTCACACAAATTCTAGTTTTCCTTCTCCTTGCCTTATGCTTTTTTCGGTGCTGGTGCCATTGCCACTTCTATGATTACTATTATGGCTTATGATGATCATTTCTGCATGAATGTAGAGTAGGCTAGAATAACAAAACTACTTTTCCCACTCTTTTGTTCTTTTCTTTCCCCTTTTCTGAGAATAGGCTCGGATACAGGGACTCAATAAGAATGCTGATAAGTTTTTCTATGGTTATCACCTTATAAAAGGGGAGATCCTTTTTACCATCACATTTTGCTTTCTGACTTCCTCAACTCTCTTCCACCTACCTACTTAATATATCCCTTCCGCTATATCTGCAAATGTTAAAATCATTACAGTACGAGAAGAAAAATCGTATAGTTTTATACTCATAGAGAATGAAAACATATCGCTCTCTGGGTCCTATATGCGTTTGCAGACGTAGACACAACCCTTTTCTACTTCCTCTTTTCATGAGGCGACTAAGAATGAGGAAAAGTCTTACTACCACCTCATAATAACACCCGGTATGAAATAGAAGATATGTAATAGGAGAAAAAGTCGACACAAAATATTAGAAGCACTAACGTCCGGCATATTTTATCTTATGGGGAAATGAGAAGACTACTGAGTCGCTTTGTTCAGAAAAAGAATATAAGAAATGTCTGGGGAAAGGTACTTGGTCTTGACTTGAATTGTACGCTTACCATCCTATTACATTTCCACTGCGTTCTATTACATAGGCAAAGATAAAAATGTTCAAGGGTCGTACACTTCCCTATTGCTGCTGCTGCCTCCACACATAGTCCCTTTTCCTAAAATGTTACTACCAAACTTTGTTCAATTCGTTGGAGAAAACTCAAAGCAGCGTTATTTTGTCTCATTTTCCCAAGTAAAAAGGAGAGCATTCTGTACGTTGTACGTGTGTTTAAGTTGCAATGGTTTCTGAAGTAGATGATGATTGCAAGTTTGTTCTCTATCTTGAATATGGGCATTTTAGCTTGTAGAATTCAGACTCTTCCTTCTTATTATATAAACGAGAGAGAAAGCAAGGCTGATCATGGACTAGTCTCTTTTTAGAAAAACGATAGTAAAAAAGGAGCAGATATTGTGTAAAAGTAATAGTGATATGCTGGTGCTGCATTGAGCTTTTCCACTTTCTCCGTTCCTTAGTATTTCCTTTCTTCCCTTTCTTTCCTCCTTTATGTCGTACTTTTTGCCAATGGGCGAGAAGAGCGCAGGTCAACCTTTTAAAACCTGAAATGCTTGTTTACACAGTTGCAGTTTTATTGATGCTCTTGCTAATCATAAGACTTTCTGCTTGTGTGTAATTTTATCATCTTTCATAGTAATCCAATTGGTGAAAGTACATTGTTGAATAAATTCACCAATTATAAATGGAAATACGAAACGAATATGTCAAAAAAGGAAAATAGGATGCATTATTTACAATGCAGTGCATCCTTCCTTTCTTTTTATGCGCATTTTAAAATTCATTCTTATAAAGATGAGTCCTTAATTGTTAATTACTTTTAGATTCAACCATTATCATACCAGCCTCAATGTCAAATATTTTTATGACGTGATAAATACTGTGAATGTATTGCCAAACGACATGATCTATCTTTGATTTTTTTGTTGATTCGTTTATTTAATTCCGGATGCAGGCCGTTGACGAGAAAATGTCTACTGAGTATCTAGTTTCTGTAGTGTTTAACCAATGAATATACAGAATCCATTTAAACCTATTATTTTGTAGAAAGCATCATAGAAAAAGCAGTAAACGAAAAAGTATAGGTAATTTGCTACATTGTTGCCAGTCTGTAGTAATATTTTGTTAACAAAGATTGCAGAAAAGAAGGGGTAAAGAAACTAGCCTCTCCGGTTCATAAGTTGAGAATTTTTTGTTGCCCTATTGTATTCATAGCATTTTGCCAATCATCTCTCTGGCCATAGTAAACAGCAAAATCCAAATCATCAACCCTGTTGGCTTGCAAAAACACTGGTGCAGGTTGTGCCTGACTGTTATTTCATGATGACAGGTGCACAAGCTCGAATAGAATCGTATAAAAGCCACGTTCCTCCCATCTTCTCTCAGTACCGTATCTGGACAGAGAATGACTAAGGTTTAGCTTGGCACCGTTTTGTTGATGATGTTGGCGGTGGAATAGTGGCGGTACATGTTGATGATGGTTGTAGTTGTTGGTGGTGGTTGTCGGGAAGAAGAAGAGAAAAACAGAAAACAACGTTGAAAGTGTTACCCACTCGTAAATGACTACAACTTTCATAATATTAATGCCGCTCTTAGGAAAAGAAGAGAGCATACTAATACTACAGGTTCTAGTCAGTTGGAAATATAATTTGTTTAGTCTGCTTCTCTTTCTCCCTTTTCTCCTCTCTTTCATCTTGGCATTGGGTACATCCATGAAATTGGAAAGTCTGGCAAATGTGTATAGTAATAATAATGAGCGCGTATTTTTAGAATTACCCGAAGATTGCTTAACCTCAAATAGGATAAGTAGTAAAACAGGCAATTATAATTGAACAATAGAGTAGGCAGAGCATACGAATAATTCACTAAAATTTGTAGATTGATGATGATGCCCAAAAAGCTGATTGTATTAAATAGATGGTGATTTGCAATCACGTTCTTGTTGTGAATTTCTGTTTGTGTTGTGCAAGCAAAATGGGTAAATCAGCCCTGCTCCAGTAAAGGTTCAGTGAGTACAAACAAAGCACAAGTAATAAATATTTTGTATCATTATTTAGTAGGACGAGCCATTATAAACCACAAATTTCAACTGTGAGTAATAATATGACATTAGAGTATTAAAATTGTAGTTGATTTTCTAGAAATGCTTTCACTGATGACAGGGTTTTTAATTTTCATTTCTAACGCTGACGACATTGACAAGGTGTTTCACTCACCTCCCCTATTCACTCAAACTATACATTCACAGACGAAATATACCTAAATTCACATTCTCTGTTTCTACTATCATCATTTATTCCAATTTTCACTCCGAAGTTCTGGATCGTTGGGATGTGTGAGCGGGAAAAGAACTTCCAATTTTCCAATGCATAATGCATACCGACTAAATAATGCAATGGTACCAATCTGGAATATTGAATGGAGTTATAAAATGAAAAGTTGTAAATATCCTGAAAATAGAGTAGAATAAAAACATAATCAACGAAAATGCAGGGGATTGCCTTCGTCAAGAAGGAGAAGCAAGTCAGAAACAATACAAATTCAAAGCAGAAAATTATATGAATTGCTATTGATGGCGATGATGACAGCAACGTTACATTTGAAATTGAATGGATGAAGACAATAACTGCTATGAGAGCAAACCAAGTAGCTATAGTTGGAAGACATTGATGATTATTATTACAGAGCAAGCGGAAAACTAAACACCGGCCTTATATTTGTCTGGAACTCCTTTCCTACTTAATTCGAGTGTACATGTGTACAAGGATTAAAATGTTATTGGTTTCACTTCTGCTGAGCTGTTACTTTTCCTTCCTGTCTCTCTTCTTTCTCTTGGAAAATTTAATAGCTGGAGTGTAATACAAAGAGACGCAACAATAGATTGGCTCTGTTTTGCACTTTTGTTTTCAATAATGACATGAAGACAAGTTGCTTCTTTTCATATTCATTTCAAAATATATGCAAAATAGGTCTTGGTTCGTTGCAAAGCTCTAGATTTGAGTGTTGCAAAATTCGAGGAGAAAGAATAAGAAATAAAATAAATGTGTAGCATTTGTGTAGTAACATCACAAAAGTATTAGTATAAACTGTGGTTTTTTTTTGTGTATAAGACTAAATTTGAGCTGGCTGTGGTTTAATGTTATTCAACAATATCTATTTCTTGTCTTTCTNAAGACTAAAATTGAGCTGGCTGTGGTTTAATGTTATTCAACAATAGCTATTTCTTGTCTTTCTTTTCCTGGTTCACTTACAATGTCCCAGTGCTTTCACTCCACATATTGCAGAGCCATCACATTCTATAAAATAGATACACATGCGGAAACTCTGTTGTCGTTTGGTGGTAGAGTATGAAAAAGAAAGAATCCAGTTATTATACATATTGCAGCTATATTACCACGATTACACCCATTCATGCATGGACTTGAAAAAATGTATTGATGTACACAGACCAGACATAATGGCATTACTAGAGGTTGCCTGAAGAACTGGTAAAAGTATGCAATGGTAGATGTACTGTGTGACTTGCTGGTAAAAAAGTAAAGTGAGAAAATAGCTGAAGGTGGAAAAAGAAGAAAATATGCTCATTTTGTAAATTCCATTGCTGCCGTTGCCCTACCTCCCACCTTTTCTTAGTTTTTCTAGCTCCGTTTTTGCCGGTTACTTCCTATTCGATTTTGATTAACCAAATATAAAAGTTCAGCAAGAGTGCTAGAACCACATTGCCGCTGTTGCAGCAGCAGAGCCATCATTATAAAAAGGTAAAGCTGATCCTTTAACGTTTGCTTCAATTTGGCTTTTATTGCCAGCCGTGTAGCAGGTCTACAATGACCACTATTTTACAGCTATATAAGTGCTGATTGTCCATAGACTATTCTCATCACCATCCTCATTTCATGATGGGGACTATACTGTCGACGGTTCAGTAGCGTTGCTCTCATTCAATTCATTTTTATACATTTTTAGAATTTCTTTTGGAGAAAAATGTGACGAAAGTTTTGCTCCGTTTCCTCTGCCTTCCTCCTCATTTCTTCCTCATGCCGCAGCCTTCTCAGATTAAGGAAATGCCATTTTTACTCCACCAACAATTCGCCATGGATGACTGGAGTAACGTGAAATGAGTGACGGAAAGGAACAGAGTCATATTAAGAAAATATTTTGTGCAAAGATCGAGTCTTCCACTTTTCTCCTCTTCCACTTAACAAAGGGCATAAAAGTGAGCAAAGGAGGATTCACAATGTGGAATAGAATGGAATCTGCAATGAAAGTATAATGATAATGTAATAGCAAATACAAAGCCTACAACTTTTCTCCTAACTGAACCCAACCACCTCCTTCACCAGCAATCCAAAAAGCCCAACAACTAAACTTAAGCAGCAGTGCAGTGTGCCTCTTTTCTTTTTCTTTATTTTCCCTGAACAGAAAAGGAACAATACTAAACAAAACATATATACTACTACTATTAATTCAAGAAATGTTCAACTTCCACACAAACTATACTGCACTAGATCTCAAGTAAAAGTAACACGCAGCAGGCATAAGCCAAACTCTACTAGTAAAAGCCAGACCAGCAACCCTGTTCTATAAACGAGGGTTTCCTTTCTAAGCTTTTGAGTATAATAAAACGATAAGGCAGCGACTATATGCAAACGTAAGCAGAAGCGAGTAAAAGCAACCATAAAAGCATTCCATGGCATTTTCCCACTACATTCTTTTTTTCTTTGCTACTTTTCTCAAGTTAGTGAAAGGGTTGGGAAATTTTCATATTGGTAATATCATTACTTTATGTGTGTGCGTTTAAAGTGTATTTTGATATGAGAAAATATGCATTTCCTAAAAAAACTGTAGCATGGAATAGGTTTAAATTTTTAAAAATAATATCTTGTGTTGTTTTCTCCTAACCTTAAAACCCAATACTGCAGAAACAGGTATACTTCTTTAAAAAGAGTGTGAGCGTTTGGGCGAATACGAATATTTTTTTAAGTAAACCGCCTTTTCTTTCTGCTAGAGCACTTGCTAACAAAATCATAATATCAGGATTCCATGCAACTTTAGCTTTTCACATATTTATAGCATGTCGGCCGAGTCTCCGTTAGTCCGTTACCATCAAATCAACTTGTTCACTTACTTTCTTTATCCACAATCGCATATTAAACTTAGTTTTTTGTATATGGGCGGACAATGCATGCAGATGTTTTGTAGTTTGCTTTCTAAATTCTTACTTTTTACATACGGTTGGAGTAGAGTTTTGTACGTAAGGCCGTATTTGCCGTCTTCATCAAATGCACAGCCCTACTTTGGCTACTACTTTTGAGAACGCAAATGTACGAAAAATATTCCAGCAACAACTCACCAAATCAGCAAAAAAAGTAGAAAAGGGTAGTGAAGAACCACAGGCATGGGAGTAGCAAAATAGTGCAGAGATACACACAAGGAAAAGGAATGCAATATTAAAGTAGTAAAAGGAGTTTAAGCTGATGGAGAAGGAGAAAAAGCGTTTTGCTTGTATGTTGCAAAACCCCCTTTTGCCCTATGTGATCATTTGTGTGAGTCAGTCAGTCTCGTTCCAACCGTGGGACACTTGAGGTACCCATCATTGTCGTCTCTCTTTTCGCTCCATCTTCTGCGTGAGCTATTTACATGGAGGAACATCAAGACGACAACAAACAAAAGCGAAATGTTGCCGCTTTCCCACTGTTTTTGAGTGTTCTCCTTTGTCAGTAGTGCATCTTTGTCAAGGAGGAATAACTGCTGTCATTTAGTTTCGCCCCAAAACTTGAAATAAAGTTATTTGCAATGGAACCAACAATTTCTACTTCCCCGTGGAGTTGATATCAGCAGCCAAAAAAGGTGAAGCACTGTTTTGGTTTAAAATCAGTTGCTCTACGTTTTAATATTAAGTTATATCTTTAAACAAAGAAGAAATTACTCTTTTCAAATCGGCAAAAAGTGCAACGACATTGGTAAACAGCATCTACAGCAATACGCTTCTTCAATAACGATTATTTTTCGAAGTGGAAATCGCAAAGCTTTTTACCGTAAGAAAAAAATCACTTGTGTTTTAAGATTACACAAGTTTTCTAATGACTTTCCTTTTTTAAGGAAAAAAGTAGAGACCCCATACAAGCTTACTCATAAATACATTTCTTTTTGCTGAATGTGCTGCTGCTGTGAGAACGGAAAAAGGACAGGAGTAGAGAAAAAATAGTTAAAAGGATTGCAGATGAATGTTAGCCACGCTTATTCTCTCACCGAATTAGTTTTAGTTTGGTGATGATGACGATAGTGGTACTTTATTCAGTAGTTATAGCACAGGCCCTTAAAAATAAAGATAGATAGACAAAGTTGTGTTAAAACAGTTGTAACTCTGTACTTTTTATACTACTACCTATACAAGGGAAGGTTATCCACTCAAAATGAAATGTTGGCGTAAAAAAGTTGCATAAGTAAAATGATGGTTGGATATTATAGATATGCCATTTGTGGTAGTATTACTTTAGTTTTCTTAGAGTATTCTCATCGTATTGCGGCTCACAGCCGTATTTTAAATAGCACACAACCCAAATAGAAAAAGTAACGGTAAAAAGCCGAAGAGAAAGTAAAAAAAACATGAAACCTTTGGGAAAGAACTTTGTTTCATTTCCAAACGCTCACAGTTTTCTCATCTTACTTTTCTGTCTCTCAAATTCCATCCTAGGTTCTTTTTTTGGTCTTCAAATCTTTTGCGCCCCAATTCCATACAACTTCCATTTTCAAGTGTGTTCCGTATTAGACCGTGTCACTATCATCAACAAAATCATATAATCATCTTCATTAATACTATTAGAACCCTTCCTAAATAAGTTTTCATCGTTTATAAACAGAGTGCTAATAGAGGAGCAAGAACACATTTCATTTCTCATACATAAGGTATAATTTAGTCAGATACAAAATACAAAATATCGCAAAAGCAGTAAACCAGTGAGAAAAGAAATAAGTGTTAAAATTATATTTTTGTTTCTCACAGCATACTTAATTACATCCGAAAGGCAGCATTATATGAAAAAGTTGTGAATTTTTCTTTGCTAAATCAAATAAGTAGATTAGATAGATTCAGTTTTCTTTTTTTTTGCATTTACAAAAAGTTTCTTTTTGTGGTCAGTCAGAATTTTAAATCGAGAAGAAAAGGAATGATATGTATGACAGTGTCAAAAAGTAAATCATTTTGTTGAAATGTTGAAAATATCCCAAAGAGTGGAAAGAGTAAAGGAAAAAGAGTGTGAAAGTTAGAAAAGAATAAAGTGAAAGAAAGTGAGCTGACAGTATGAAAAGAATGCCAAATGCTTTTAAAAGAAAGGAAGAAAAAAGGGGAAAGTTTTAAAAGTAATTTGATATTACTTTTTTGTCGCAGCTTTTGTGCTCGTACTAACAGGATCAAACGTTATTTTTTCTATTTTGATTCCAAAAAAGTTTACCTAGGCTAAAACATCCAGACCATTAGGAAAGTATACAAGAGTTGGTGAGTCAAGCTTCTTCAATTTTCAGAAAATCTGTTGCTTGCGCCAACTGGAGCGATACGAAAAATGAACAAGCACTCACTTTAAAAAAGCGTAGAAAAATAAAATGAGACAAAAACTACTGCAGAAAGAAATAAACAAGCCTTCAAGTTAATTTTGTATCAAAAATTGCATATTTTAATTCAAAGTTTTTTTCGGTTTGTTTTTAAATCTCATTTTTGTTTTTTCATCATAATAATCTGTTGGATTCTATCGTAAAATCTTACGTTTATGATAATAACATACCAAGCCACTTACTTATGTAAGTAGGTATATTGAATGAATTATGGTTTAGGTTAAATCTGTTTATATTCATGTGAGCGTTTCCGTATTGTTGCGATTCTATTGCATTTATTCACATTCTTTGGGTAAAAAGGAGAGCGCGGTAGCTAAATAACATTAATTTAAAAGAAAGCAGGAACAGCGCGTTAGGATAGATAGTGGTTTGGAAAAATGTGTAACAGAACTCTCGTCTACGTTCTCTGTTTATCTTCTCTCTTCTTCTCGACATCATAGAGGAAAAGTATTTTTGATAAAAAATTCAATTTGTAAAGCTATTTTGATACAATTCAAAAGATAGCCAAGAGGGCTTACCCTTTTTTGTTCTCGCTACCACTACTGTAAAAGCAAAAGGCACTTTACAGGATGAAATCGAGTACGGTATGGAAATGGCGGCTTGAGGAGAAATGTAAGAAAAGAGAAAGTAAACGAAAAAAAGTAAGAAGCGTTTTAGTTTTGTGTACTAACTGCAGTCCTGAGCTCAAACACCACTCATCAAACCAAGCAGCTTTTCTCGCTTGATTTTTTCCTGGATGTGCTTTTTGTTTAAAATAGTCTTTTTCTTGACAAAACACAATTTACTTGTATATTGTTACATGGACAAACGTGTCACATATTTTTGGTTGCGCTATATTACCAAAGAAAAAGTCTACTTTTGTACATCTACCCTATCACACATCTAGACAATAAGCCACCACGTAGCGATAAGCTAATATTGCGTGTCTTTTTTTGTTCACACAGAATTCAATGAAGGCAGCGGAATGCAACTTCATTCGGCAAAGTTAATTTGCCGCTGGAGAAAGCAAATTACGTCAACAACATGTTTGTGATTTTAAGTAATTAACTGTGGAGCGTAAACAAAAGCAAAATTAAGTTCTTAAAGTTTTTCATCTTGGAAAGCAACTTGAAATAACTTGATTTTGTGTGATGTATGTAGTGAGTGCATTGTACTAAAAAGTGAATACTTCTAAAATTATTTTTTACTCGTATTTATGAAAAAATAGGTTCCTAAAAAGTACAGGGAGCAAAAGCAAGATTTTAAAATATCAAATATAAAAGAAACATTCTTTGGATTACTAGAAAACTAAAAAATTGAATTCCTTCAAGTGACTTGAATCACCTAAAAGAGAATAGAAAACTTTCAGCAACATCAACAAAGTCCTAGATTTCACAAGTTTCTCAATAGATTCTTTAACAATACAAGAAACGACCAAGTAAAAAGAACAGGCGTTACCCCACACTCATACACTTTGTCAGAACCAAATACATTCAATAGTTGCACATCTTTGCTCGAACTCGATATTCTGAGAAGTTAAAACTGATTTCGTGGCGGACGCAGAGGAGATTTTTCTTGCTGTAAAAAAACCCCCATCAATTTCAAAACCGCCTTTCCTTTTCTTGCTTGTCATAAAAAATAAAAGAATTGTTGCAAAATCGCCAGTGATGGTAGAAAAAAGAAAGTAGAAAGTTTTTTTCTTGATATTTCTCCTTCCTTTCTATTTCACCCTTCATCTTCGACATTGACTTTTTAAAGCTATATATTATAAAATACGGAAACATGTGCCCTGAAGAGTGAAACAATTACTTGAGAAAATGATTTTAAGGCAAAGCCGTATGAATAGAAGGAGTGGTAAACTAAGGGTGGGACGTCAATGGCCATTGAAAAGTTATATGGCCACTTCATTCCTTCCCCAACATCATCAAAAACTAGTTCATCATTATTATTATTCGCAGTTTGAGTAATAGCACAAGCGTATATCATGCCCCATTCATAAACTTATACTTGAAAAGAGACTGTGAAATAGTAAGAATTTTTTAAAATTAATTATAAAAACTCAAGAAAGTTTCTCAGAACTACAATATAAATCATTTTCGATACATTTTTCTATGTAATTGATTGAAAGAGAGCTACTTACACTCGGGATGCAATCCGTTTACAAGAATATACAACAACCTCCCTCATCATCATCATCTTCGTCGTCAATTTCGTGCTACTCTACTCTTATATTTCTCTTGTGCTTGTTTTCTTTCCATTTTCCAAGAGATAATTACATAAAAGAGATTGAAACTAATAAAATTATCATTACAACAGGAACAAGTGGTGTTGTTGCTGATGTTGAGCCAAGTAAAACCAGCAAGTTTAAATTAAGTTGTGGTAGTAGTGGTAGTTGTTTCGATAATTATCATAGTTAGTAGTTGTAGTTTGCCAGGGAAAGCAGGAGTGGAAAGAGATCAAGAACTGGGAAACCCTACAAAAGACTATAAAAAGATTCCACTTCTTAACGAGAGCCCCACTTCAGCTGCTACTTATTGTTGTAAGGAGAACAAGAACATTGCCCATTTTTCAAAGGAAAAGTCCCCTGAAAGTTCTTTGCTAGTGGTTCTACTATTGTTGTTATTGTTAAAAGTAGGCCTTCTCAACGTGTCGATCTTATTTTTTCTCATTAGTTATACTACATCTTAGTCCCTTGAAAGTTCTTTGCTAGTGGTTCTACTATTGTTGTTATTGTTAAAAGTAGGCCTTCTCAACGTGTCGATCTTATTTTTTCTCATTAGTTATACTACATCTACCACAACCCTTCGTCATTATCACAGCAATCATGGATCTTATGCTTTTTCTAATAGTAAAAATATAAAATGGAATATCACGATCACGGATGACAAGAACGACGAAACCAGGACTGGATCCTCATCATCGCATCCTCCTTCTCCCTACTCTTCAACTCCAACTTATTACTACTATTATTATTCTACTGAGGGAGACATTATTCAGCTCAAACTGGGGCAGGCCAACTACGACGTTATCACAAGCAGCAATGGAACCATCCCTATGATTATTATTAATAATAATATGGAGAAAGTACCTTCTACTATTGCAAACTAAGGAAAATTGTAGTAGGTTCTTATCAGCGTTTCGTATTATTATTGTTATTATAACTGAGAAGAAGAATAAACGGTGAAAAACGAGAGGAAATTGATTCTTTCTCTCTTTCTCCTACCACAACTGTCATTGCTAGAAGATTATTGCTGGAAAAAATAAATAATTTTTTCTCCCCGCTCTTATCTTTCTCTTATTAAAAGATTCCAAGGAGAAAGTATCAAAATATGTAATATCGGGAGCCCTACAGCAAGATTGTATGAAAATACTAAAAATAGTCTATATTGAAATTGAAAACCGAATTTTTCTTTTTTACGGTAAGTGAACTTTGAATTGAACTCAATGACAGTACACATTTTCACGGATCATCAAATAATTTCTAAAATATGTGAATATTTTAGGGGAGAAAACCTGTATCTTGGGCTTAAAAGCATACGATTCAAATAGAGTTGACTGGGAGCAGTATCTGGAATGCTATAAAGAATTTACAGTGATTTGATGACTTTTTTGCGTTTTCCAACCCTTCCTTTAAGTACAAGCGAAACCACAGAGTTTAATAGAAAAAGTTTGCAGCTAACACTATCCGGAAAAAATGTTATAGTGAACAGCTAGAAGGATTTATAAATAATAATATTTCGATTCCTAGAATACTATGTTTTGTAAACTAGCAGTATATAGTTTTCATTTCCTATCGTCGGGGTGTATCAAATAAGTGAAAATAATAATATTCATATGTGGTTATGTCAGATTACCTGCCAGGTCGTTTCAAGTGAAGTGTATTAGATTACTTACTACCGGCAGCAAGAAAACACCACATCACCGCGTGAAGCGAAAGATATTATTCGTCATCATCCAGAAGAATCTCTTAACAAACTCATATAACACATGTGTGCAACAGCAGTAAATACGTTTGATTGCTCATGTGAAATGATGACAGTGATGTGAGCTACTAACGTATTCTTATGGAGCTCTATATATTAACAACCCAAGTGCAAATTTGAAAACGGTTGTGTGCTTCCTTCCCAGTAAAAAAGTTTAATATCATCATCAACACTTACAGTGTATTCGTCGTTGTGGCGTTTTCTACAAGAAATGTTTTATTTACTATGTTACAGTAGGGAACTGTTCTAGAGAAAATAATCATGTGTGTTATTAGGAGAAACCTGCATTATCCACATCACCTTCCCCATCAGCAACGGCTAGATTGCAGCTTCGAGGCATACTTAATCATGCAATTAAATTTCAACTTCTTCAAATACGAAAAAAATTATGTGAATGAAGGTGATAAAACGATGCTGGAGAGGAATAACAATAATGTTTCTGGAGATTATGAGCAACAACTTTATTTGGAGCAAGAAAAATTTTATTATGAAAATGATTGTGACATATTTTGGGATGATGATGAGATCAGTTGCTATCACGGGGGAAGAAACAAGCAAGAAAGTAAATTTTCATATGATTATCTTTCTACTACTCCTTCATTTCTCCTCTTCAACTTCATTACTGTCAACATCTTATCCTCTTTAGTTGATTTAAATGCCGCTGTTGACAAACTCGTTGTACATCTTGTAGATGATGTTAATGATACAAAAAGGTACGAATGTAATTACAGTGACAAAATGACTTCATTGTGCTGACAAATGGTGATACCGAACAGACAGAGACCACTTAAGCCCAAACGATTATATTTATTAATCCCACATGTTCCTACCGCTCACTCTTAAGCTCGTTTATATAAACAATTCCGTTGTGGTGCTGTGGTGTTTAAAGAAACACCGTGATGATTATGTCGTGTAATAATAATAAGAAGCAAGTGTAGTTCCAAGAAGATTCTAAAGAGTCCTGCAGCAATATTTAAGTAAAATACAGTTCTAAAAACTCCTTCAATCACTTCAATCCACAGGACACCTTCATTCCAACAGGTTTTTAGGATGTCTGCAAAAAATATCATGACTAGTGAATTATGTGATGAAATAATCTTTTTCTCTTCTTCATGATCTTTGTGTATTGGTGTGTCCTTAAGTGTGATTCGTGAAAGTAGTGGTACGAGATTAAAATAAAGGGGGAAAAGAAAGAAAACATTGAATAGACAACTGAAAATCAGTTTTCGTGATTTCTGTTCTTTGTTTTTAAATCAATTTCATCACTTTTATGAAGTTGGGTAGAAGCATAATGTAAAGAACAAAGAAACAAAAGAATTATAAAGGTACGAATTTTTACTTGCAAATGTACAAATAATACAAGTAGCTTCTATACTTCTTTGAAAAGTTGCAAGAGAAAAATTGATGCTCTGAGGTGATGTGGTTAAATTCTACGAAAAAGAAAAGAAGGGAAAGCAGGCAGGTGAAAGTAAAGCCGCTTAAAAATTAATATATATAGGAATAAAAACTAATTTATAGTTCCAAACAGGGGATATTTATCACAATCAGATGAAATATCAATATGTAAGTTTCAAAATGAAAATATATCATAAAGAAGAAATATTTAGGTAGTTTAAAACCCCCGACATAAGTTTTTTTTGCCAGAGTGAAAAATTTTGTAATAAAAGAGATTCATAACAAATATAAGAACTACGAATGCTGTTGTGAATAACATTTACAACAAAAAATACTTTCTCGAAATTTCTTTTTATATGTACAAAGTATTTGATTAAAAGTTTGCACCGTTTTTTCCAACTATTACTACATTACAACTACTTATACGACCTCGACCTTATAGATGCATGTATATATAAAATCTCAAGAAAATCGAAAGTGAAATCTTTTAAAATTCATAAAAACTTGACCTGCCTGTTTTGCTAGAGTTTTTGTAATTACTGAATTATTAAAGTAGAAAATGAAAGTAAGAATCAAGTGTGTCCATTATTTTATCTTAATTTACCTAACAAAAAACAAGTAAAAGACATTAGAAAAGGGTTAAGAAACCTTTTCTATTTTCTTATCGTGGTCAACTTATACGAAAAATAATAATCAACAAAAACTAATCAACATTATCATCATCTCCTTGTAATAATCATGCCGGGAGGACGGAGAGGATTAGTTGCACCACAGAACACATTTCTGGAGAACATCATCCGGAGATGTAGTTCTCAGCGTAAGTTACTTTTTTATTTCTCTTCAACAATCTCTTTCTTTTTATCTTTTCTCATTTCTTTTTTATTTTATATGCTAGAGTTCAGCTCAACGTTTCCATTCTCTTGCAAAATAAAAATCCTTTCTCGTATTGCTTTTCCTTCTCGCGCTCAATTACGCAAGTTTCTCATTTTTGACCTTTTCTCTACTTGGAATAAAAACAAGACTTGTCGGTAGAAGTATTAAGGTTCAATCTTGAAAATGGATTGATATCCGCCAGCAATGGTAATAAAATAGTAAGAGCACAAGCATCAACCATGTAATTATTTTTGCTCGTTTTTTCTCTTATCCTTTAAACGATAAAAAATCAAACCGTATAGAGAAAAAGCATAAAACAGAAAATCCACTTTTTGCATTGTAGGGAGAATGCAACGCAACATTTTTCCATTATTTATCGGGGATAATTTCCTCATTCATTCATACATTATTGCGCTTTTCAAGAGCAAGTCCTCAATGTTTTTCGCAACTGCAGCAGCGCTAAACGTAAAAATGTATTACATAGTTGATTGAGTTTATAAGCGTTTGCTGTACTATTATTTTCTCTACATTCGTCCTTGTGTGTAAGCTTGCTTTTCCGGATATTATGACCATTTTCTTTTTTTATTGATAATTACGATAATACTCCCCTGAGTGAGAGTGTAATATGAATTTCTTACCGGTGCGGATGAAAACAAAGTTCAATCAATATAGTTTTCAGATAAAAAAGAACTTTTCCTCTCGGCTAGCACCATCATCATCACACTCTTTATTGTTGTTGGCGGGGAGGAACCAGTACAATGCACGTATGCAAGACTTTACCCCAAATGTCACGATTGATTAATTGATTGGTCCTCCTTTTCACTCCACCAACTTCTCAAGTTAGTTGAGTAAAGTTTTGCACAAAATGTCCGCATGAGCTTGTGTGATGGTGGTGCATGCATCAACGGCAGCGGAAACATAAAACCTTTACCTATCATGTAGAGAAATGATCAATGAGCTTTCTTTTCATCCACTTCTTTACACTACAATAACATAACGTACGCTCTGCGTGTTCCTAATATTATATTTGTTTGTGTTGAGTGGAGCAAGGAAGAGAGAAAGAAAGAAGGTAATAATAGATAGACATGAACTAACAATGCATAAAAAGTTCTCCCTCTAGTCCTCATTACCTCCGTTTTTAGATCAAGTTCATGATAGAGTTCCAGTTGATTTCCATGAAACCTTTTCCTACTTACCAACCCACAGGATTTGCAGTTTCAATCAGAGCAGGAAAATTTAGGCTTTCTATGCTTTCTTCCAAAGGTGGGGCAAAACTTCACGGTAATGATAACAAAAACGCTGAGAGAAACCAGAAAATGATTGACCTAAAATCAAAGCAATTTTACCGTTATCATAATAATATAATGCATTATTCCTCCAGTCGACTTGAAGAAATCGGTTTTCTTTCATTATATATGGACTACTTTTTAACTCTAATGCAACCGATGTAGCCTTTATTCATACAAGAAAGAAGAGACCTTTTAGATATTGATGTAGGTATTCTGTGCTGCCTACTAGTTCTTGATGAGCTGTTGGTTGCGCTCCTTTCACATCTTCTTATTATCGATAATCAAGATTATTGTGCTTATAGCTAACATTCTCGGAAATAATAAGCTTGGATCTTTTATATTTATTTGAAAGTAGAATTAAATTCAGTAGATTGTATCGAACCCACGTAGAAAAAGATTACTGATTGATTAAGTTTAAGCTTTTGTACAAAACAAAGATGTCAAAAGCTTAATGAGCAGATTCATTACTGATATTTTAGGAGGTTGTTAGTAATATTTATATCCGCTTGCCTTCGATTTGTTTTTATCGCAACAAATTATGAGAATTGTCTTCCGCTATTAGTAATAGAAGTTGAATGCTATTCGGAATAGAGTCGTGGTAGGTAAAACATCTTTCCGGCAGTAGATACACCAGCAGGCAAATCGTAACAGAATCATCACGTTTTTATCCATCAACAAAACCCGTAATACAAATAAAAATTGTATTAGATATTTCTTCACCAATTAATGAAATCAACCATTTTTGATGATGACTTTTGTAGTGAGAAAACATTGGTTTTTGCGTTAGTAGCCGCAAATAATGCTTCGAGAAGTGCAAACAGTACATATTTTTAAATTTTATTGACTATTTATATTTTCATGTTCATTCAGCAGCACCCTAATAGATCTACATATATTAATATGCCTGCATTAGAACACTTTTCGTATTTCTATAAATACTGAACCGCAATATCCATTTAGGATTTAGATTAAACCATGACCTTTATTACTCACACTTATCAATTAAATAATCCGACACTTTAATTTTATTTGCAAGGATCATTGTTTTGCAAATCAAACACAAATATTTTATACGTTTTAATAGCTTTTAGCTCACATTTCTAGTGCGTTTCTATTTCAGTAAATAATTTTTAAATTGAAATCGACAAATGTGTGAGTTCTTTGTTTGGTATACGTGCTTATTTTAAAACGACTAAAGAGGTTTAAATAATAAAAATGCAGATATGTCTACTTTCTTTCTCGGTCCCATATTAATTTCCATTCCCTTTCTCCAACTTTCAAATATGGACTACCATATGTTCATTAAGTATTCATGCACAAAATCAACTATGAAGCACTGTGCACCATTTCCGCTCTCACCTTCGTTCCATGTAAAGTAAAAAACTGGAGTTGTTACTTTACAACGAGTTTTTGTATATGAAAATTGTGTTGGAATGTATAAAATGGTATTATTAATCATGTGGGATTTCATAGTTGATGAAAATTCTCTTATTTTAAGCGAAATGCAACAAACAACATGGAAGCCAAATAGATGTAGGACACATTCTGTTTATTTCAATCAAATTACCTAAGCGCAGAGTTTTTCGAAAAGCACTTATGCGCAACAAATGCATATTTTTTGCTTAAAATTATGTGTTTTGATGGAATTAGGTTAGGTTTTGGGTTACTAAAAGCTTTTTCATTTTAGATTAAATTAGTCCTGCAATCATTCAGTTACTGCAGTAGATCTTCAGAAAATCATTCATAAAACACTTATTCGTGACTATTTACAATAAATAACAAACTGGAAACATTTCTGAGCATGAAAATGAAAAGTATGATAATGTTCAAATGTAAACAAAATCAAAACCTTTTTGCATATAATAATCAATTTATCAATAACCACCGCATTGGATTGTCAGTATTGCAAAATTTACTCATTTTGTAAAAATAATGAAGGAGATGGAGATTGTGTTTAAGTAGTGAAGTGGTAAAAGTAGCTTTTGCCAATTCCTGGAGAATCGTTTCTCCTTTCATCTATTGTTATATGCACAACTATGTCTCTTTCCTCGTTCATCCAATCTCTTCAATTGAAATTTCTTTCCATTGTTGACCAGAACAAACCATATCTGCAAACCCAGAATTGGAGCAGAATTTACTATTAGTACATTAATAATAAAAAGAAAAGCTATTCCATTTAATGCTCTTTGTTCATTTTCCTTGATGATATGTCCTATACTTACAAAAGAACGGAAAGCTATAATAAAAACTTAGGTCATGCTTCACTAAATGTTGCATGGAGCACTTGTACGAGCGAAATAAACCATAATTTACTTGGTCAGCAGCAGCACCAGAAAACACAATATAGTGGCAAGCTAAACACTTTCT
>JAANSO010000996.1:0-20598 GCA_036507315.1 Lepidocyrtus fimetarius | reverse complement strand
CACTCGAATGCACTTTTTCCCGAAGATTCTAAATCTGGCGTGTGAATCTTCCCAGCTTGATAGAAAGCTCATTCTCATCGAGAGAGGTACATTTTTTCAAAAATATCCCACTTTTGAATACATTCTACTTGAGACTACGGACTTTTTAAAGATCAAAAGCATTAATCAAAGAAATCACGGAATAAAAAGTAGCAAAGAAGCTTGTAAGAGTGTTTTAGGAGAAAGTTGAATTGATTCAGGAAATGCAAGACCGTCAGTTTTAAAAGCATTCTAGAAGGAAATATCGATGATTGATCGTGTTTTCACTTTAATCTCATTCTAATCAATTCCATTTGATCTTGATTGCAAATATTGTGCACCGTCATCATCATCATTTGCTTCATTAAGTTCAGTCAACCCATAGCAGCTGCTTCTCCTTACTTTCCACCTGGAATTGAAATGCGTAAATGCCGAAATTTTCTCAAAAATAGAACAATGTCATGCTACTCACTACGCAACCTGTGATTCCATCGTTTTTAGAATCCATCACAATTCATATCCTTCATCATAAGATGTAATCAACTCAAGTTTTATTCATTTAAGGGCGTTGAACCGAAGATGTTGAAACTTTTTCCTGCGTTGGTGAATAAACACGAAAGACATTACGATCTTCATTTCAAAACTTTTCCTCGTATTACGCAATAACAAAAATTTGTTAAGAAATAATCCCGGGATGAACAAATCGGGATATATCGCTTCGCATGCGTTAAATAAAGTGTGGAAATGTGACTTTTTATGAGATTGTTTTAAATAAGTTTGTCAAATATTGGCTTCAAACACGATGTAAAATGCCATTTTGTGAAACTAAAATTTTGTTAATGCCTTAACTAGAGCTGACTTTTGCTAGAGGTTTAAGTTTCTTCTGTGTTTAAAGTTGTATTTTTTGCTTGACATTCACCTTGACTGATGATCAGAAATGTCAACAAACAAGTTTGAAAGTTTCATAATCTTATTAACTGTTGTTTATTAATAAAACTTTTCGTTGACATTTTTGACTTAAAGCCTAAAACGTTTGGAGAAGTTTTAAGCATGTTGCTATTGCTATCTTAGGAACTCTGTGTATGTTTATTCAATAAATTTTACTTGGTATTTTTGAATGTGACTAGTAATAGTTTGAATAGAACCTCCATTTAAATTTAAGTGTCAATGGCTACGCAAGCGCAAGTAGTGTAACGAATAAAAATATTTATTATTCGTCTCCAGTATTTCATCATTTGCCAACAATCGTGTCCAAAACCTTCAAAATTTGGCAAAGAAAAATGGAATTATAGGAATGGCCTTCAGTTAAAAATTGGAATGCAGATCTGCATCCTATCTATAAATTTACGTTTAAATTTAATGGAAAATGGTTTGTGAAAATATCATACGGGAAAGTATGAGGTTTTTGGCAGAAAATCGAGTTAAAACGACTTTCTCTGCGTGAACCAGGTCACTTCTTTAGGCAAAGAAAGTCGGAGATACCGTCTCTATCTCTTTTGATGATGATTCCAACGACAAAAAAAAAGCAAAAATACAGTTTATTTATTTACATATTTGAAATAAAATGAACCAGATAGTAAAAATGATGCGTTCAGAAGAATTTTTTATACAATTTTTTGAAACTGTAGGGGTTTTAGGTTTGTCACAGTCAGCCAGTGCCTATTGCATAGTATCTACTTTTGATATGGTTGATGGTCAACAGGGGCACGATTTTTTCTTGCTTGGGGCCAACCAATGTAAGAAAAACCTTTTTGAAAAAATAAACTGTTCCGCATATGGGCTCCGTATCTTAACGCAATACAACTTCCGCTCCTTGCTTTCTCCTTCCTTTTTTCTTGCTTGTGGTTTGCATAATGTGTTTTGATATGGTGAACGGATAATAAAATACGAGCTCAAGCTGTATCATTTGTATTGCTTTGGGCTATGATACGTCATTTTTTCTTACTGCAGTGTTGCTCATTTCATATAATAGATTTTCCATTGAGGAAGCACTTTCCATTTTGTGGTAAAAACAAACACGGATGGATAAATATCTCAAGGTATGCTTCTTGCCTTTATTTTCCTTATAGAAGAAGGAGACTCCAAGTGTACTATTTCTAAAAGAAGGAAAATATTTCACGAATATTTCTCTTGTTAATAATTTTGCGTACAATTTTATATCTACATACTGGTATTGGGGTAAATGCGAATGTTTATGCTGCTACAAACAAAATACCAAGGGACAGAAAATCGGGTATAAAAAGAACTAGAAATAGTAAAAATGAAAAAATAAGCACAACGGATTCGAAATTGTTTTCTTTTGAAATTAAATCTTTCTCTGATATTGCGTAAATGTATTTGCATTTAGCTTCATACAATTAAATATTGAATTGCAATTTTGAATAATTGAAAACAATGCGTATTTAGATTTTCCAATGAAATGTGATAATTTGTAGGTTATCGGCTTTCATTTGCTATCTCCCATACTTTCCTCCCAGTAGTATTTACTTTCATTTCTTCTCTACCATTGATATTCACATTTTGATATCCAGTTTCATACAACTCGCTTTCTTATTTTTGTTTTCACTTAGAAAAAAATGAAAATTCAAGTTAAAATGCTTTTGATTTTTTCGTTCTGTTGCGCTTCCTTTCTTAATTGTGAACAAATGTTTTCAGTTATATTGAAAAGAAAAGAAAATTCATGCAATTACAACTTCTTTGTATTGCGTGAGCTGTTGCTATGGCGCAGAAATAATCTCTCATCCGCGCTAAATTGCTATTTTACTTAGGAAAAGCTTATTTTCGAAAGGTACAGTATGGTGGTTTAGCAAAATAGCTTTGTAATATGAGTGTAATCCGTGGTAATTAAAATGTATGACCCTAGTTTGGCTGAAATATATTCTATTTAAGGAAGGAAAGAGAAAGTAAGTCAGGTGGAGCTAATCACTAATTACAGAAAATTGGGAAAGTTCTCGCCTCAAAGCCTCGCTACAAAACAAACAGCTACAAATTCTCTGGATATAATAGATGCGGTGGGAAAGCAGTGAGACTAATTTGTAAATTTGGGAGAGATTTGTAAAATATGAGATATTTAATAATTATTTTCGTGGAAAAAGTATAAATACTGCAGTGCAGATCCACCGGTGCGCTCGCTTTAATGTTTTTTGTGCTCACCGGCGTGTTCCTTTCTCCCTCCCAGTCCAATTAGTATTTAGCTCAAAGGAGTGGATTGAGAGCTCTTCTTTGTTCTTCATTTTGCTTTCAGACATTTCTATTGTGAGCTCATATTGATCCAGATATACGTCAATGAAGCTTCCCGACAGCCACCGGATGTTTCCATTTGCCTATAAATACAAACAAAAGAAACAAAAACAAAATACGTTAAAGCAAACCCTGGCACAAAAGTGTTTTTCTTTTATTGATCAACAAAATATGACAAAACTTAATATAATAAAAGAAAAGCAGAGTAAAAAGCTACTATTATTTTTCAAATTTTACTAAATAAGAAAAAGGTGTGCAATTTTTCTCCAGATGGTATTGCATTGTTTCACTCGAAATGATCTTTCTTCGAACATTTTATTTATTTTGCTTTGTAAGCGGATCATTGGCCAAGTTAAATACAAAAACTGACTCATGTAAATTCTTTTGTTTCTTATTTTTAAAAGACAGCAAATGGCACATTTAAAGACACCACTGTAAATATTTTGGAACGATATCAAAACGCGAAAACAGAATGTGGATGGCTCAAACAAAGCATCTAAATGATAATTTTGTTTGCTACACGAAAAGACTGGCTGTAAATAGGAGTCATTTTATTTTGTAGAAACCGCAGACAACGCGACAATTTTCAATTTCGGATCAATTTAGCTTTATTACTGCGTCTTCAAGAGGAAGAAACTTTTGACGGCGTTGGAATTGGGTCAGTGGCTACCAAAGATTATCTACGTCTTTGAAACATTTAAAAGGGCAGCAAAGTTCAATACAATTTGGAAACTAAAGTCAAATTAAAATGTAAAATTAGTTCCAATTCGTATTTGTAATGCCTTTATCCATTTGTAGGACATTTTTCGCTGTTTTCTTTTAAGGGGAATGGATATTTTAGAATAATTTCAATAGACTTTAAAAAATACACAGTCATCCTATCCAATCACTTTTCATGTTTATTTGTGTTGCAATTTTTTGCATTGTTTGCAAATTTAGAAGCTCTTTCTGGTTTAAGATACTAAAGAAAGTAGATTACGCAATAAATTGAAAATAAGGCTGGTCCGCAGCGAAATAAAAAAGTACATACAGGAAGAAATTAACGACTTTTAAAATAGTCAACATTTATTTTCAAGCTTTTCCGTTGAAATCAATGCAGTCGGCTATTTATTTACTTTAATTCCAAGATAAACACAGCTTTGATACTTCCTGTTGTTTGCTGCAACCATTTTAGTCAATTTTATGGGCGCTTAAATAACGTAAAATGAATGTGCAATAAAAAGGACAATTGAAATTGTTTTGCAAATTTTATGCTTTGCTGAAAGGTTTTAGTTTATGAGCTAATATGGGAATAGAAATGGATCACGTAAAGAATGAAATAAGTTTGTTTGTTGAAACACTTTCTCAGTTTATGACCGAGATAATAGCGCAAGAATTTTACTGTATTCGGCTTTAGGGAAACCGAAAGAGATTTCACAGTCAAAACTGTTGTTTACGTTTTTATGACTTTTTTGTATACATCGTGTTTCTACGAATGAGTTTCCGGGGAGGATAATATTCAATTTATGAATGCCTATTTAGAAAATAAAAATCATTGATTTAGTCAATCTTTGCCAATTTTATGCCCAGATTTTAATTTTAAGTTTCCGTAAGAAATATTAAGCGTTTTATGTTTTGTATTTGCATTAGTTGTAAATTGGCTATTCCATTCAAACTACTGTCTTTTTTAATTTTATTATTTTTATTGTTCTTTTATGACTTCAAAGTTATTCAATTTTTACGCGGACATGCTGAGAATTTGTGAACAATAAGGAAAAAATTGGGTGGAACCCTGTGCAGACAATCTGTTTTTAACTACCCAATTCTGCGGTTTTCCACCTAAACCAGCATTATAGACTATAAAAAAAGTTGAAGAGGCGTACAACTCTATCTATTACTACATAAAATTATGTAATTATGCTGATAATTCACAGCTTTCACTTATCATGAAAAATTCCTAAGGGTTACCAACCATGAGTACTTTTTTTGCTAATTACTTAGGATTAATCGATTTCCAAGGATGAAATCGATTCACCATTATTTAAGACCAAATAATTCGAAACTGAAGAGACGTTTTTCAATTAAACTCTTTTCTTGTTAAGCCATTTACACATTCCAACTGCACGTTTTCCACTTAATTTTCTTGTTTGATGCCAATACATATATTTTTTAAAATTACCGTTTCTGTAGTTGAGTTTGATTCCAACAAAATTCATTCCTCTTTCCGCATCTCAACTACTTCTTCGCATCTCTGCCTGCAGACTGCCGTGGCATTCCAAGAGAGTGCTTAAATGAGATTAAGCATGTCAGACTTTTTTAATTAATCGGCAACTACGCTCCTATCCCTATTCCTTCGTCTGGAATTCTTCTAAGATAAAACTAGAGCACATTTTGTCCGTCTTAGAGTTCCAACTCCCAATAGCTCTACAAAAAACAACCAAAATTTCTTCAGACAGGAATAGTCTATTTTGCCAGATGAGCTCTATTTCTGAAAGGACAAACCCACATCATCACAGGGAGTTGACAATTTTACCTTTATTGAAAAAAAACAATGGATGAAGTCTGGCAACTAGGTCCATGCCAACCTGTTTTGTTTTAGTTTTTAATTACCGAAATATGATTTCAACTCTTTTGAAAAGATACAAAGAAACAGTTTTGCTATTCAAATTTGGGTATAAATTGCCAACAAAGTTGCTGAATTTTGTTGGAAGGTAACCAATTTAAATTAAACCTAGTCAAACTCGATAAGAGTTCAATAAACTTTGAGAAAATAAAACGTAAAAATAATTTGTTGAAAGCGGATTCTAGTACAAATTTTAAACATCGCTGAATTTTCAATACTATAAAATTGAAAAATAAATTTGTATTTACCTCGTTAGCCAATATTTGCTCAAAAGCCTAGCTCTGGTACTTGTAAGGCTACTCTGGGGTTTGTTTGGGTGAGCAATGTGTGATAAGTGAAGCAAGAACACATCATCACGGAGCTTGTCCTTTTGCTTGTAAAACATTGCAAAAGGAGATGTTAGCGCGGAAGGAAGTGGCCTACTTTTCACCAGTTTTCACTCAACTCCAAAATCTTCAAATTTAAAGACATAGAAAAAACCGATCTGGTTTATTTGGACGTTAAAGTGGTTCAGAAGATCTCTGAGTAAACTTCTTTCTTCTCCATTTGGAGCTAGACTAGTTAAACCGAAGAAAGATGTGTTGAATGAATGATGGGCAGAAAAGAAGAAAACAAACTCGCAAAAGTACCCTTCTAAAATAGATTTTGCAAACATCCTGCGTTAATAAAAGGTACCTGTTTCTCAAACAGACTGTGAAATTGGTAAAAACTTGAAGGATTTCACTAACGAGCAAAATAAATTTTTGCAGGATTTCCATTTCAAAGTTCTGTGAATTTACGCGCAAACAATTTCTTTAACTTTGCAATGACATTGGAATAGTAAACGTTACCACAGATACCTGGTTTGTGTGGTTGCAAACTTTACTAAAAGTCTACTTTTTGTGATTTTAAAGTTTATTTTATTTTTTGCAAATTGAATAAAGTTTTGTCAACAATAATTTATTCAACTTTATTTTCTTCAGAAATATTTTTAAAATTTATACAAACCATAATTTGGATAAACTTTGTAGTTAAGAAGCTAGAGACGTGTTTTGAGAGCTGAGTATTGAATCAAATTTTAGAAAAGACGTTGGTCTCTATCATTTTTGCTGCAAATGCGGCTAAATTTGATTTGCTTTCCTTTTCCCTTCAAAAAGCATTTTTTGTATAATTTAATCGTGTTTTGTATGTTATATGATGCACTTTCACCAATTACAGTTAATGAGATAGCAGCTTTCAAAAGCGACAAGAGAGCAAACATCTTTACAAGTTGCAACTTTTTCAAGGCTAGAAAATATTTTTATGAAACACATTTGTAAATGGAATTACGGTGGAATAAATGCATTTTGCGCTTACCTTGAGCCCATTTTTTTCTTTAAATTAAATCTAAAAATTAGATAAAATACCTCACCATTTTTATATTTGAGGAAGGTAGTTGCAAAAAACGTAGATTTTGTACGAAACCATGCCTGGTCATAAATGAAACAGGTACTTTTTAAACCTTGAAAATAAAATATGATAGTCCTGAGGTGACACATATCTTGATTACTGCGGCAAAAAATAGGAGAAAGCAAAGAGGGATTTCAACTTCCATTATAAAAAATTAGGCTTGGCTGCGTAAGTAAACTTTCTACGTTTTTTCCCAGCACCAGCCAAAAGATGGAGCACTTGGTTATAATTTAACGTCCGGCTTTTTAAAAACGGGCAATATAATATAACAAATATTGAAATTCTGCCACAAGGAAGCAATAAAATGTTTTTATTTAAAATTAAACTTAAAATCAAAACTAATTCAGGGTTTGCTACTTATGATGATGAAATTTCTAAAAAAAGGCTGGCATGTTTTTATTTTAAAATAAAAAATACCACAAAACCTCACAAATACATTCCACTGTTCTTGTTGGTGTTTTGGGATTTTGCAGAAACATTTGCCCTAATTTAATATCTCCCACCACAAATCAGATAGATGTCAGCGTGGCAGCCGTGCATAAAATTATTAATTCCCAGAAGCATAGTTTCACATAAATATTCACTGAACGCAATTTTACATTGTTCGACATTGACGCGGAAGTGATGGAAAGTGGAACAGGCTGCTGAGTTGTCCCTGCGGCGCTTCAAATTATGTCTGGAATTTACAAAATAATTGGACTGGCTCTTTCCCACGCAGAGTTTTGTAATGAGAGTTGAAACCCACATGTCTGTCATGCATATGTGTTGAAATATCAAATGCAAAAGGACGCGTGAAAATTTTAATATTTGAATGGAATTAAAAATATAAACCATCTGGATTTTGAAGGGTAAACGATGAAATTTTGAAAAGTAGGAGAAGAGCAATGCAAAGATTTAAGAACTGTGTTAGATAAAAATTTTAAAATGAAACCTACCATAAATAAAAAATTCAGTATTTTTTTTGCAAAAACTGCAGCAAAATGTTTTATTTAAATGTTTTTAAACTAGCAGACAGCAGCAAAAATATTACTCTGTCCATTGCAAACATTGTTTTTAAATAAATTATTAAAACTACTTTTTCAGGGATACTCCGCTTGCTAGCGGAGAACTTTAAGTGGACGTGTATGTCCAACAATAAAGATAACCTTTTTACGACATAAGTACATCTGCAATTGACAAGATCATTTCCATAAGAATATTCCAGGAAATATGAAACCCATTTTAGTTGAAACTTTACCTTACTTTGTTTCCATCTTGGGTAATAATTTTATCTGACCCTTTTACATCCATTTTTCTTTCTCGAGAAGATAACGAATGTCTACGAGAAATGCTACATGTTGGCTTGAATGAATAAAAACGAGAACAAAGTAAAATCATAAGTCTTAACTGTCTTCTAAAAACAAAAAGGAGACATTTTAGTTTTCGGTCTTTTTTGACAAGTGAAAGAAAAAATCAAAAAGGTCACTGACCGGTGATTCGAAATTTGAATATCTTGTAAGAGTAAATATTAAAGGTATTTTATTTTAAAAGCATACATTTCTTATTCTTACAACGGACTTTTTGTTCTGTCATTTCTGTCAAGTAAATTTTTTTGAATATTCTCGTCAATAAAATAATAATAGTAACAAGCCAGGATTAGCTGTAGATAAGACTAATTTTCTATTCAAGAAAAACAAAACAAGTCCTTTAGAGTGTCGTATTTTGATAAAGCACAGAAAATGAAAAATTAAATAGAGAACGATTTCTAAAAGTACGAAAACTAAAATCAAGAAAAATTGCGGGATTTAGACATTGATAAAAAAGAAAAGTTTCAAAGACGAAGAAAGTTAAGTAGGTCAGGAAAGAAAAAAAGTTTTTGTAAAGTAGATGAAACAAAGAAACCAAAAAAACTTTGTATTTGCTTCCACGCCAAAAATTTGTTTCTAATTGCATTTTTTGTATTCTGGCCACTGCATTACTGCAACCTCCTTTTCTTAACCTTTAGTGATTATTTTTCAAGTGGAAATTGGCGCAGCAGAACAAAAAAGGCTAACGAGCCCCTGTCCACCCATTTCAAGTTAGTCCTGAAGACGAAAGGTTAATTTTCGAAAGAAAAAAATGTTTCAGATTGAAGAAATTGCAGTGTTTTTAAAGTTTTTAAAATTAGGTAATAAAAGTTAGCAGTTTGGTTTTAGCACTGACCTTAGTCCACAAAGATTAATAAAAATAAAACTTTTAAAAGAAATTGAATAAAAGTAGCGCACGTGGTGCATTTAATGCAATATATTCCTAATTGCAGCTATTAAGTTCGTAATGTTGGTGTTTTGTATTCAGTCCAATTAATTTAATTAACCAAACCGGACTCATTTCAGCTTTCTAAAGTTACCCATCACCTATGCGCAAACCTGGTCATTTTATTTCTTGAAAAGTAACTGGTAAAAAAGATTTCCAAATCAAAAAGAAACACTCATTCAGGCTACAGGTCCATACTTTATCTTACGCAAACAAGAATAGCTTCCGATCAATACCTTTTCTTTTTTCACTTTCTCTGTGTCTTTTTCATCAACGGGTAATGTGTTCTAAGATATTTCACGATTTTAGTCTGTCACATTTTTTTCCGTGCAATATTGTCCATTTCATATCACAACGCATTTCTCTGAGAAAGTACTTCCTTTTTGGAATATGCGAATAAATTCGGCTATCAACTTTCTCTTGACATTCACCTTGAGGGAGAGTGTTTCAAGAAGAAAGAAAGAAAGAAAGAAAGAAAGTGAAAACCAGTCGATCATTTCAATCCCATGTGGCTCATATCAAGCAAAATTTACGTGCAGCTTTCACTTTTTATGTTCTTCTGCTCGCGTGAGGAAAACATTTTTTCAAAAAAGATTACGGCCATTGCACTGCAACGTTTTTGTTTGTTTGTTAGGCACGAGAAAAACGACAATTGGAATATATTTGCATTTTTGCGTAAATGTCAAATGATCTGATGATTTGTGAACTTTGCTTTTCCATTACTAAAATTGTTTTTAGTTTTACATCCCTTTCTGCATGTTTTTTGTTAGATTGAAAGCAAAAGGATCTTAATTTTTATTATTTATTGAATAATAATGAATAAATTTGGAAGGACTTCCTGGTTCACGCCAATGCTAGGCTTAATTTTTTTTAACTCCATCAACAAAAATCTTAACCGAATTAAAGTTGAAAGCATCTTATTTACAATGTGCGACTATCAACATTTGCCAGGATTACGTGCAAAGCTCTAACGTTATTTATTCTTTAAAATCTTTTAAGCTGATTAAACCATTTCCGGATTAACTTACATTCGTGTTTTATGCTGGGCAAAGACATTCATCTCGACGATCTTGTTCCTCTTCAGATTTTCCTTAAGCCCGACACTCTCTTTTTCCCTCATTTGCTTTCCATTTTGCACTTGAATGCACTTTATTTCCCTTAACCTACAGATTTTAAATCTCCCGTGTGAGTTTTCCCGGCTTGGGAGAAAGTTTGTCACGATATTCGTCTGAATATACTAAAATAGTCTTTTCTTTTTGCGTTTGCATGCGTCTAGGTAGAAAATTCTTAAGTTTTGAAGATCAAAGATATTAATCAATCAAATCACGGAGTAGAAAAGGTTTTACGCGTAAAGCGCCAACTCAAAAGGTTTTCATCAAAAAACTTGTCAGTGTCCGTGTTTGGTTTTTTAATGGAATTCCAATGAAATGAAATAAATTTGATGAAATGAGAGTGTCTTCAAATAAAAAAGATACTTTTAAAACGTATAGATTCAACATTGTCTCCAAAATTTATAAAGCCATAAACAAGCCCAAAAGAAGACGAATTCCTTTCTGGGGAAAAGCTGCAATAGGAAAGTGAGAAATATTTAGCCGTGACCTTTCCTACTTCTTACTGACCTTCCTTTTTATTTTAAAAACGTGCTTAAACTGGACGCGATTTACTTTTGAAAAAAGAGTTTTAAATGGCAAAAATTAAGGCTTGAAGTGGACATTTACTCAATTTAAAAAACTGCAAATTGTCGAGTGTCGAGATTGATTAAGCTTTTCTAGATAGATTTTTTCTACTCAACCTTAATTAAATTTTCCTTTGTCTTGTACTAGCCCGATTCAAAAGGAAGCCCTTTTTTGCAAACAGGCAAAAAACAAAGAAAACAAACCCTTAACAAATGTGCGAAAATTTGGATAAGCATAAGACAAAATCTAATGCAAGGAAATATTTTATTCCTAAATAGATTTATTTTTGTATTTTACAGTTTATTTAAAATTGGAACATTGCTCAAAGCAAAAACATGTTCCAAATTCAAAACTTCTTTCAAGTGCAATCTCAATTTCTCAATATTATTTTCCCAATTTTGCAATTTGTGGGTGGAGAAACTTCTTTTTGGTGGAATGTTTTTCTTTTTAATACGTAAGGCGATAACAACTACATTGAAAGAGAAGTTGTGAAGTGAACTTGTTAGTGATACGTGCTCTTGTAAACTATTTTCAGATTTCTTGTTCTATTGAAGCCCAAAGCACATTCCAATTTAGCACAATCTAGTTCACTCCACAAAATATCAATAAAACTTACTTTTGGGGCATTTATACGTGACAGATTTTCTTCACAACTCCAATAAAATAAATTCCCGATTGGAAGGCAGGAAGTGCTCTTGAAATTGTTCTTTGTCGTCAAAAAACAAGATTTTTTCTTCTCTGATTGAACCTTTTACTTCATTAACCTTCAAGTGTGAACATGAACACCTTTTTTATCATCGCAATCGCACTTTCATTTTTCTGATTTCACGATAATCATCCATATCCGTTCCAATAATTTAGCCCATTTCATGTTTTTCAGGTTCATTCAAGCAGAAAAAAATCAAAATTCAATGATCAAAACTTCACGTAAAGAAAATCTGTTTGTTTCGCCCTGTTTTTCAATTTGTCAACCTTGGCTTTATTAGAATAGTCAACAAATCCGGACTAGCCTTAAAAATATTATTCAAACGAAAAATGCCTACCCTACTTATATTTGACCGCACTCATATTTACCTCGTCAAGTTTAAGGATTTTAAAAAATATGGACCCAAACAGCAAGATTTTGCTCTTACTTCAATGGCGTTGCAGTTTTTATTCGCATTCGTTATTAGGAAACTTGCGAATAATGTTTTTATTGCAAAGATAAATGAATTTATCCATATTTAAATAATAGTAGAGCGCTGAAAACGATCTCCAGATAGAAAAAACATCTTGAATTCTCCAACGAATTCATTTATCTTCTTTTACTTCACTTAGCACATTCTTTCATTTTCTTTCTCTCATTAGCTCAATTTTTTTCTTTTGTTTCTTTGGTATACTCTTCACTCTTTTTTGAAACGTATACAACAGAAAAAATTGAGCAACAGAAAGAGAAAGACAACGATGTAAAAAGGATTTTAACTTGACTTGCTCATATTTTCCCTAAACAAGCCATAAAAATCCGAAACCTCTATTTTTACTCGGGGATAGCACAAAAAATAAGACGACTTCTATGAAAGTGGATAATAAAAATATGAATTCCTGACAAGAGCCAAAAAAGTAATACCATTTTGTTTGCAATTATTCAGAAATGAGAAAATATCAACACATCTTTACCAAGGAAAATTTATACCAGGGTAAAATAAATAAAGCATTCTTACGAGGTAGATATCAAATCTCCAAAATGCTAGTTAGAGCTACAATGATGAATACAGACTTGATAAAAATAAATGGATTACGGGGAAAACTTCAAATTCAATACACAAATTTGTCACTTTGATCAATGAGATGAAGAAACGCCCACAATTTTATTTATTTTATTAAAAACGCTATAAATTGGAGATTCCAGGATTCCGTAAGGTAAAAATTAGATTCCTAAAAAGCGACACCGCTTTCTTAGCTTTTTAAAGTGAAATGTAATTGAAAAGGAATGCAAACCGTAAATAAAATATTTTGCTATGAAAGAATTGAAGATCCTTTTTCAATTTTGTTAAAATCCAGATTCTGCATGACATCCACGTCACCTGTAAAATAATATCATTTAACTTTTCCGTTTTCTTCATTTTTGAAAGAAAAACTCTTCGTATTTCATTCCTAAAAACATGTTGGTCCAATTTCCAATCCTCATATCATTTTCTTTTGTATTGTTTTCCGTAGAGAAAAAACAACCGAGATGAGCTTTTTTATTAGTCTACCCCTTAAAATTACGGATCATCTCCGTTTCTGTAGAATAAAATATCTGTGTGATGAAACTCAAAAATTATTTAAAATTCTCGGGTTCCTATTTCCAATATTTTTGTCTTTGACGATATGATGCAAATAAGTAATTGAATATTCAATTGTATCAAGATAAATCCAAAGGTATTCTACAAAATATCCGAAACTCTAATTGCCTAAAGAAATTAACTCCATTTCGTATTCAATTTTTTCCCTAGTGCATCGTTACTTGTAGTTCTTCTCAAGCCTTTGTATTTTCAATATAGCAAATTGAATTTTAAACAAAAATAGTTAAAAAGCTACTGAGAATATGTAAAAGTAGAAAACTAGGTCACTTGTTATCTGCGGTTTACTCAAAACTTACATTAAAAAGCTGCACTACTCAACAATACTTTCGAATCATTTCAAATGTGAATTTATTAAGCCCATGGCAAACAAGCAACAAAAAGTATTCCGAATTGAATTTTAATGTCAGTTCAACCTAAAAAATTCGTTGAAATCTATCTTCAGGAATCAAATTGAAATAGAAAAGGAGAAACAAGTAAGCCAGCAAAGTTTTCCAATAAATATTCCTGCTTCAAGCATTTTTCCAGTTAGATTAACAAGATATAGAGCAGCAAGCAGCAGCCATATGAGTGAAATTTCAAAGAATAAACAAACTGATAAATCATATTTGATTCCGTTTGGACTACTTTTTATGTTTCTGATATCAACAAATTTAAATACTTATGAATCGTATTAAAAATACTTTAGGTTAGAACTGGAAAAAGTCCCTTTTGTTCTTCATCCTATTGTAAGGTGTGTTCTTTATCAAACAGGAATTTAGTATTATATGAAGTGGGCAATATTACAGTAAACAAAACTTGTCGCAGAATATCCGAATAGCTTGGAGCAAGGCAAACGATACAGCTTGAATTTGTACGATCGTCCATATTCACTATCTCAAAAACACATTATGCAAACGATAAGGGAGAAAAAGAGAGTAGGAAAGGAAGGATGAAGAAAAGAAGGGAAGTTGTTGTGTAAGATACAGAGCCCATATGCGGAACGGTTTCTTTTTCCGAATTCAAAGGATTAATCAAGCAAGGCTTTTAGTCGAGTTTGGCTCTCAGGAGAAACCAAAAAATCATGCTCCTGTTGACCATCAACTATATCGAAAAAGATACGCAGTAGTAGCAGAGCTAGCAAAGCAATGTCGCTAAAGATACTACTTATGACAAACCCAAAATCGGAAAAGTTGCCAAAAAGAATCTGTTCCAGTTAATGCAATCCAGAATCCCATAATATCCACAACCATTTTTTATTTTGAATATGTAAACACTAACCAAAAACAATCCGTATTTTTATATCATCTCATTTAAGTGTATCACCAGAAAAGACAAAAGGATTTTCTCTTTTGTTCACTACCTTTGTTTTCTTCTGAAAAAATAAAATGACCTGGTTCACGCAGAGAAACTAGTTCAAACTCAATTTTTAGATGTCAGAAACCGCACGTCTTTCCCATTTGATATTCGTACGAAATCTTTCCCACACTATATTTAGATCCCAAACTCATCAACACTCAGATTGTGACTAAAATTCCATTTCCATTTAGTCTATTTAGTATTTCAAACGTGGTGGACAAGAAAGTTGGCATTAGCTAAAATACTTCATAAGAATATTAAACGAAAAATAATGCCATTTAAATTAGTGACAATTGTCTAATTATTGGTGAGTCAAGATTAATTATTAAGGCTACGGCAATTGAAAAGCTAATTCTTTTACTTTTTTAGTTCAAACCTCATCCTGCCCTACTTTTTCTTGCTCTATTTTATGTTCACTAAATGGCAAGACGAATACTATTACAGACTTTATCTGAATTTTCTCCTACATTACTTTCAATTTCACATTTTATCCTTGTAAAGGGGATTCCTAATGGAAATGGAAATGCGAAATTTAGCAACATATTTTCCTGCTCAATTACGTTTTAAACTAGAATGGAGAGATAAATTGACGAATAAGAAGACTGCTTGGGATGTTGCAGAAAAAAGTAAAATTAAAAGAAAGGAATGCAGCAGAAAAAATACCTTAACAAAAATATTACTGCATATTGGGATTGCCTATGCAGCATTACCCTCCTTTCCAGTCTTATTTATGGTTTAAATCGGTTACAAAATAGCATCAAAGCATAATTTTGTTTCTTGTAGGAGATGCCCGGGAGCATAACATAATTTCTTGTATTTTTTCACTGTTTAGCATTCGTTTTTATTCAAAAATTTGCAAAAAAGAGAGCTTATGCAATTTAAGTAAGAAAGCTTTTTTGTCTAAGAAATCAACCTCAAAACTGTTTTCTGAAGGTGTCTTTCAAACTCGCTCAACCGTCAACGGTCACTGGCCTTTGCTTCTCTCAAAATCCTTATTTCTCCTGGCAGGGAACAAAACGGTGAAAGTACTTAATTTCGTCCTTTGTTTAAAACAATGAATATCTTGACTTAAAAACCTTGAAGATTTCCCCTACTTTTTATTTATTCAAGCACATATGCAGGCAATAAGTTATCATCTTGAGAAAATTGGAAAGAATGAGAATGGTCAGATAAAGAAAATTATTACGCAAGACGAGCACAAATTCAGATAAAGTTATCTCTTGAAATAAAATTCCTTGTCCTACATTATTGAAAGTATTCTTTCATGTACTAGATAGGATGCTGTCACTTCCTGATGCGCTATTTTTACTGTTTAATCTTATTTTAAAAATAGTAACAGCAAGAATGTCCGCAAACAATACTTTGATAAAAACTGAAAAAGGGCAGTTATAAATATCACAAATGAAAATCTGTTTGGAGAGTAAATTCAGGCCTTGTGCTTCTTATGTCCTTCGTCAGTTTTCAACAGATTTTCATTTCATATTTTACTTTCATTAGAATATTAATTTCATTACCGCTCATAGTTTTAAATATTAAATCTTCTCACGTATTTTGCAGGATGGAACTCATGTAAGCATAATTTCCCTGCATGAAACTGCACACTTCAATTATTCCAGTGTAAATACAAATTTTAGTTTTAGAGAGAATAGCAAGCAAGCTGTGCCATTATCATCAATTTTGTACAAAGACAAACTTTTGGCATTCTATTTCCTTTAAAATGTTTCATTTTGTTTAATCCTTATAATTATTTATTTGCTTGATAAATTTCAAAATTCCAAATTGTAACAAGGTCAAAAGTATGCACGAGCAAATCTTCAAAATATTTTGGAGGTTTTTGGAATTCCTGGTGAATTTAATTTTTACGTTGTTTTTCCGGCTCAATATTGAAACAAAGTTATTAGGGCAAATGTCTTAAATTCTTTGAAAAAGTTTTTTTGTTTTGGCTTTATAGGCGATATTAAAATTCTTAGAAGTTTTATTCATAGTGCCTTTTTCTTTTTTTTCCGGTGATTATATATTACCTTGAAACTTTATGTATTTGATAACATTTCAATTTGGAACTATGCTACAGACATTATCCTATTAAAATTCTAATTTTGATTGGAATTTTAACAAAATATTTTTCTGCTAAAACAAATATCCTCGACCTGGATTCGAAAGCTTAAAAATTGGCAATTTATAATTAAAGAGTTGGGTTTTTTGGGAAAAGGACAATTCAATAATTTGATATCCTACAGGAGAGTACACCTTCGCATGCCAAACGGAAGTAAATTTACGGTGTAACATTAACTCAAAAGCTAAAATCAAGCCTTTGCATTCAAGTCAAAAGAAACCAAATATATTAGCAAACTTTCTCTAAATACTCAATACTCAATTTGCATCGTGCGTAGAGTATAACATAAAAATTAGCAGGATTATATTTGACGAGACAAGACAAGTAAAAAGGTCAAAAAGAGTTACCACGTCTTAACTCTGAAGTTAATCCAGTGCTTTCAAAATATCTTGCTTCCTTTATCCCGAGATTATTCATTTGATGGCAAGTTTTCATTTTCATTGCGTAAAACGAGAAAAAGTTTTCCAATGAAGTTCATAATAATGTAAACTCGAGTTTTTTATACTCCAACGATGAAAAAACTTTTTTATTTCTACATCTTTGGTTCAACGCCCTTAAAATAAATAAAAACTTGACGAGTTAATTACTGTTTTAAAGTCGTGCAGAAATGTGATGGATTAGGAAAAGGCTTTTCTAACTCAAACAGAAAAATAAGAAATGACTTTTTAAAAAACGCAAATACTATGCACATCCCACACTTCCTTTTTACTTACAGAAAGGCTTTGAAAAGCTAAAGCCGAGTTGGATTAACTCGTTGAAGAAAATAAAGCTTGTCTTTCTCGTTATTTTTAACTACCTTGGAGAAAGCAGAGGAAAAGAAGAAACGGAAGCTGTGGGGAAAGGAAGACTCTGGAGGGGTAAAATACAGCACTTCCTCGTTAATTTTCAAAATTGCGACTTAAATTTAAGCAAGAAACACTACATTGCTTGCTTACTTCCATTTCGGGCCTTCAGAGACCTTCCAAAAAGAAATTTACGCGGTAATATTTTAACTAACATTGTTCCATTTAACCCGTCATCATAATCCTCTTAATGCGCTAATCAACATTGTGGTTGCTGTATCCATTAAATTTAAATAATTCCAGAATCAAATGACCAGATTTATGTTAGGTGAAATTTGTAACTGAAAAGCATTCTTTTGTAAACTCAAAACAAATGATTGTTTGAGGTTGAAAATTATTGAGGAAAAAAGAGATAGTGGAGAGAATAAATTATGAGAATGGGCAGACGTGAAATCAAAAATATTTTTCAATGAACAAGGAAAACATCGACAAAAACATTCATTTTTCCCCTTTTTCTCGTCCTTCCAGCAACATTAATATTTACAAAACTAAAAGAAATAGCGGCGTCATAATTGTTTTGTTGTACGCTTTAGAACCTAAAATCATGTTTATCGCAGCAACTAAAAACTAGTTCTACTTTGAATGAAAGTTATGCTGCAATAGTTAACACTTGGAAATATTTCAAGATTTCTGGTAAAACCCAAATAAACAAATCAAACAAGATAAACAATCATCAAAAGAATTATTGCATATTTCTAAGCATTTCCTAATAGCATAAATATTCAGTTGAAGCTTGCGCTTTTACACAAATTAAATCCCATAAATTTTGAAATATAATGAATAAAACTAATGCAAGTCGTTCTTTCAGTTTTACTCCTTTTATCACTAAAAATAAACTATTCGTCTATGACTGCCAACAGATAAGATTCAGATATTTTTTACATAAACAATTATTACTTTTAAAAAAGAAAAATACCTGCAAAAACAACGGGTTTCTGAATGTACCAAGGTGACTCAAGCTAAAAACTCTGGACTTTTTTCATTGTCGCAAACTGCTTTTCTTCTACCATGAGAAACCAAAGGACAAAAAATTGATAAAAGCTAAGCACAGTTCTGTTTTCCTGTCCAGTTTGATGCAGGCGGTGGTCTACGCTGAAACAAAGAAGGCTGTTTCTCCTCTACCAAACCTTTTGAAGCTTTTTGAATGGTTCATGAGCAATTTATTCCTTAAAAATATCGTCGTAATGCCAAAATCATCGGCAAATTACGTTTTATTTGAATCTTGTTTGTGAATAATATATATTAAGGTTTTCAATGTTGTAATGGATTAAGTGGTAAAAATAATTCTCAAAGTGCGAAATAATATTAGGTGGATGCTCAAGTTTTGTGGTTTTACTCTGCAAACCACTTTCAATTTTTATAAAATGATCATTGTGAAATAAACGTTTTAAATAAAAAGGTTAGACTAAAGACTTCAAAGCTTTTCTGCTACAATAACTTCCAACTAGCGCAGTTTATTTTAAAAACAAAGAGCATAATCCATTTATTATGGTACGTTGGAAAGATAAAATTTTAGTTTACAAAATTACAGAAAATTTTTATTTGGTCTTTTAACTTTACGTTTGTACGTTCGTAACAACTTTAATTTTACGTAGGTTCTAATTAGTAGAAATTTAGGATAAATTATGCCACATTTATAGATTATTACGGTTAAATCACAGTTTAGATTATTATTTTACAGAGGCCGGAGTCATTGAGGTATATTTTTGGCATCTTAACAACCGAATGAAAAACTCGACGGAGGTGAAAGTGCAAAACGAGACGTAAAGAACAATCTACTCCTTTTAAACAATTTTCAACTATTTGGCTTGATCAAAACCGATGACTAAAAACCAATCACTGACGTAGTTTGGAGCAGTTTAAAATAAAAATTGCAAGTTTATATTATGTAATCTGCAAGAGAATTGTAAAATATGTAACTGTTAGCTTAATACTGTGATAATTATTGTTAAATTTAAAACAAAAACATATTCAAAATTAAACTTTTATTCCAGACTTAAACATTATATATCCTTTCTCCCGGAATCCATTTATTTTTTTAGCCTACCTTGCCTAAAAATGAATTTATTATCGCCACTAAAATCACTCACTTGTCTTTCCCTCTACCAGGTCTGTAATTAGTATGACCTTTTTCTTTGAACTTAATTGCTAAAAGTACTTTCTATATTATTTATTGGATTTTCACCGATAATTTCCTAAATCAGGTAAGGGAAATGCAAATCATTTACTGTGAACAATTCCCCGTTCCATAATACATGCTATTGTCAAATCATTTTTGTAAACAAAAATTAGTTATACCTATTTAGTTTTTATTTACTTAAATTATATCAATCTAAAAGTGATTAGGACCAAAGATTTAATTTAAAATTTGCTAACAATTTTATCTACACAAAATTTCCTTAGCAAAGCCGATAAAAGCAAAACCCCAGCCTGAAATCAAAACAGTGAAAACAACGACAATATTTCCATCCATTGACGCACTTGTTGGGTTTGGCTGCACATGGTCAGCAATGTATTCTCCGCCACTCGCCTTTTTTCTCCTTATTGATGAAAAATGTTTTAAAAACTTCATCCACTTTTCTACAATACCAGATTGTTTTAAATTACACAACCTGACTACAAGCTCAAAAGCAACTAGCTTATGGAATCTAAATTTAAACCCCGAGAGGAAATAAAATCTTTCTATAAGGGTGCCTCCGACTTTGTGGAATTTATCTCCGTATAATTTCGCATAATGTGAGGGCATGAC
>JAANSO010000995.1:0-20614 GCA_036507315.1 Lepidocyrtus fimetarius | reverse complement strand
GCAGCATTCGCCATCATTTTCTTGAAGGTAACAAATTACAGCTACACTTCCTCTGATTTCCTCACTCATTTTAACCCAGCAATGAAATAAAAAACACAAAGTATGCAATGTTTTGACTGACTCAACTTCAAACAAGGAAAACGAGTGATGAGTTGTAGTTTGATGGTGAGTTGATTTGAATTAGATGGTGATGCAACGATGCAAGTGTGAAGGAAAAAACGAAACTTGCCAGCCACATAGCACTGACCTTGTTACTGTGCATTTTCAGCTTGCACGTTTTTGCTTCGCTGCTGAGCAGCTCAGTCCACACTGAGCTTTCAAAGTGAGAGGAAGTCAGTGCCGGTGTTTCTTCTGTGGTGGTTACAGTGCTTCTCAGTCGTGCTCGTTTCTTTACACAGCACATGCTTTACAATAAAAAACTTTGAAAGTTTTTCAGCATTCAACAAGCAAATACGGAAGAAAAAGCGAAAAAAAGTTCTTTTTTATTGTGATAAAAATATCCTAAAGTTTGTGTGTTCTTTTAAAAATAGTGAATAATGTTTGTTTTTAATCTACTGTAAAAGTGTTTATTTTCAAAAGCGAAATCAAAAGTATCTGAATCTGATAGACACTATCAAGCTTATTTTGAAGTAATGAGTAATTGGAAGATAATATTCAAATCGAGTAAACGCTTTTTTCCCTTTGGGTTCAGTTGCCTACCTCTCTCTAGAAATTTGTTGTCATTTTTGAAAAGCAATTGAAACAAATCAAGAAGTTTTGGCCGCAGTAGATTTCCAATTGCAAAGAAAATTCAATCGTACTTTTGATGCATTATCAAACCTGCAAAGCAAAACACGTCCATTTGGCCAGTTTTCCATCTACGATTTAAATGTTTGAGCTTTAAGACAACTTCCCATTCACAAATTTAAATCCAGATAGTAAATAATAAAATATCCAAAAATCACCGGAAAAAAATAAATTTAGTCCCGAGTTTAGTGAAAAGTGTAATTCGGTTTTTTCTAAAAAATATATAAAAAAAAGTTTGAATTGCATTTCCGTCATGTTAATTGTTTTCCCAAGTGTCAAGTGTGAAGATAGTAATAGACATAGACGGACGAAAAAAGTGCCTGTGAATGTTTTAAAAGCTTGTTTTTAATATGTAAATTCCACATCTTGTGTCTACATATCTAACTTTTTAAGTACAAGCCATATTAAATAAAATCATTATCGTCATCATTGTGATGGAGCTGATACGAGTTAATTTATAATTAATACAAGTCTCATTAACGTCTCGAACGGACAAACCAATAAACAAGGAATGCATTCGCAACGTTTTTAAAAAAGGAAATTGTGTAAACTCCCATTCATCATTGCACACTAAAAAGTTTTGAATTGATTGAAGAACGTGTTTTAATATGCCAAATACCCAAAGACAAAAAATTGCATTGATGCCCTTTGTTTCAAATTTCAAAAGGTAAAAAGAGTCTAGAGTTATTTTTATCACGTATTTGATAAAAAAGAACAAAATTGTTAAAAAGGTGTTAAAAAATGCTAACTTATATTCTCATTAGAGTACAATTTTGTGTAAGCGTGGGCAAATCAAAAATTTAATCAAAATTTTATTTATTTCTGAAAACGGATCAAATTGATCTGAGCAAAATTGTATAAGATATTTCTTAAAATCGATTTCGATTCAGAGGAAAAACTTATTTGGTTTTATGTAGCAAGTGAAACGACAAACGAAATATCAAAAGCACACTTTCCTTTGTCCCTTGTTAAATTACTTGAATGAGTTCTCGACGTCAACGTGGATTTATTATTATTAACTTATGATTAATGTTATTTCTGTGAAACAACAAAGAAAACAGGGCTCTTCACTTGATGAAACTTGTAAAATTACACTCTCTTTTTTACTAATCCCACTTGGGTGACAAAAAGAAGTAACCAAAAGCTGAAATATAAATTCAGCATAAGTGCAACTCTTCCCCAACAGCATAATTGATTATGTAAAGAAAAGAGAGAATATATTTTAAGCAAACATTTACAAAAGGATTGAGCATGGAAAAGCTACAATAATTTTAATAAAGCAGAACAAATAAAAACAATCTTCACACTATTCCAGTTTTCCTATATTTTTATTTTCACGAGTACAAAGAATTTTAACCAACTTTTATATCTTTGTCACCGTCTCATTTGGTTGTTATTATCACCTCCTCAACAAAAACAAAATACTTCAGTGGTTTTCTCAGTCCGTTCATTAAACTTTGGAAAACTTTGTTTTTTTTTGCGGTTGTAACTAAGCCGTAGCTATAAATATTTTCCTACGCAGAGGAGTGAAAAGTGTGAGTAAAGTGGTGTGAGTCTCTATAATTTCTGGTTGCTCAACCGGATCGGATCCTGTGAGAACACTAGAAGGAGACATCGGTTTTTGTCTTAAAACACTGTAAATGTGTCTGTGCCCTTCTGATATTAAGAAAGGCTTAACCACTAACTAAGACGTAGTTAAGCTAAGAACATCTTTTCTCTTCCTTTGAAAGTAATAAGAAGCTCAGTATATCATCTCTTTCCTTTCTTGGTTTCTACTGTTTGATACTGATACCATGTAAAAAAGTATCTTCCAAGCATTTTCCACAGAACGAGGACAAGATAGAAGAACACTTTAGAAAGAGAACCACTCAAGAAAGTGAAAAGAGGGAGAAAACAAGAAAAGCTGTTGTAATGTGAAGGAAAGGGAAACTGGAACAAAATGAATAATGAAGGATATGACAGTAGCAGCTCTCGTTTTAACATTTGTACTCCACATTAACATTCATAACAGTAAAAAAGGTTAATTTTTTATTTAATAAATTCCAGAAAAATTTTGCAAATTAACCCTAAAATTGCAATTTTGCAACAAGGAAGTACAATCTGAGAAGTTTATATAAAGTAATAAGTATAAAATAAACTAGGTAACGTTGACTAAATGAAAGTTGACATAACATTTCATTATTTATTGAAAGGGGTTTAATTATAACTTTATCAACTACGCAAAGCTACTCTTATATTTTGAACTCTCCTTCTTAAAAAAACTCTGTCGGAAAATGTGTCAAGGGATTAATTAGGTGTCAGATGAGAAGAATGTGGACAAAGAAGGTAAAATCTAGCATGAGAAAGAGTGGAGCACGGTAAACTTTTGTTTCGTAACATTTGTTACACCATGTTTTCTTTTCTTATTCACGTGATTCACGGAAATATTACAAAAACGTAATCAAGTTTCGTTGCAAACAGTAAGGTTATAAGTCAGTAGGAGCAGGGTTTTCTGTTTGCACGTTCTACACTCTTTGCAGAGTAAAAGTGGCACCAGGATGGCAAAATTGTACCACAAAAAGTAGACAATGAACCACGACTGAGGATCTAAAATCCTATCCATAGATCCTCAGTCGTGAATGAACCACTGCCTTATTTATATAAATACGTGTAATTCTCCAAATAAAACACAGATACGTCCCAAAATATTAAAGCACTTATTAAATAAATACAAAACGCTTGCAAAATTAGGGCAGTAGAGCTACTTCATCGTACTTGTTAGTAATTTACAAAGCGAAGGCAAATACTACCCTGGATAGAACTGTAGCCACAACCTAAGGATGTCGATGTGCACAAAGTGAATTAAATTAGCTCTTCAGTATTAACGGCCTTACAACAGCCACTTGAGAACAAGCCTTCTTATCTTTATTATTCCAGTGGAGTGCGATATCTGAGAACGCAGGATTAAATTTATTTTTATAAGAATGTCTATTTTCCTACGTAATATTAGCAATTTGGAAAAGTTGTAGAAAACCCCGGAAGAGAAAGAAGCAAAAAAATTGACATATGTATTGCCTTTAGGCAGCTTATCATCATCGTTACCTATCGTTCTCCGCATCATAGGCAATTTAATAGAATTACCTGCATTATCAAACGAGGACATATTTTCTTGTCTTTGCTCGCCTACGCGACATGATCAGAATAGCTTTTGCCAATTTCTTAAATTCCTTTTTCCTCTGGAATAGAAAGAATTCAAACTGACCAGAAAAGCGAAAGCCACTTGAGTTCTCGTAGGTTGAAGAATTTATCACCTTTTTCTAGCCGACTATTACTGTCCATTTACCGAGTAAATATCCTGTCTTGTAGCGATTGGAGACTTGACTTTCCTCATAAACCATTCCAAAGAAAGCAGAGAAAGCAGTAATCTTTTCCCCTACCAAAACTACTATACGGAGTGGTTGTACTTGGGATTTCATTTGAGTAAAAAGAAGCTGGACATTTTCTGTACTCAGCAAAATGAAAGGTATTTGAGCAAGAAGTAATTAAGTTTAGTTGTTTTTCTCCGGAGAGAAATAAGACGTGAGGAAAATCACATTGTAATAACGAAGCCGCTTTTTTTCTTTCCTAAAAATATTTTCATCAATACTTTGGCTTTTTCAAGGATAAAACAAAAAGCTGATAAACATTTGTATTGTTCGTTCGATTCCTCAACTTCTTAAAATTGCCTGTTTCAGAAAATTGATTGAGTTACGCACAATATTTGAAAGAAACGTTTGGTTTTCTAGCAGTAGACAAATTATTGTTGTTTTTCTTTGAAGTCTGGCACAAATTTTTTTATGACAACTAAAACGGATATCTTTTCGAGTGGATGTATTAACAAACGCGTCAGTGCGTGGATAAAAATATCATGTAGCTAAATTCTAGTTTATATTTGAAAGTAATCATTGGTATTTTTATTGCTACACCGGCAAACTGTACCTTTGAAATAATGAAAGTGTACTTGAAATAATTTTGAAAGCGGCAACAGTGCTCATCAGTTAACAAAACTTACTAGATTTTAATTTGTGTAACAAACAAACAAATTAGTAAACTTAAAAACTTAAAAAATATATCAATCATTTATCCCATCCGACGTGTTGTCCATACACGATCAACTTTAACAATATTTCACGAGAAATAAAAACCAAAAGAGCTGAAATCATCTTTAATTTACATTTGGGAGAAAGTGAGAAAGAAAGGTACAACAAAACGGAAAAACTAAGTAAGTGAAAAAATTAGGAAAAGAGGAACGAAAAAGTAATCTGCTTGTTAAATTCAAGTCAAAAAAGTTCATTTTTTGAAGTTTTTTTTCTTGGTAGATGATAAATGGACTTAGCAGTGGGAAAGGTTGTTTATACTTTGACCAAATTAATCTTCCTTAAATGGAATATGTGTGTGAAATGAAAGTGGAAGCTCACGCTCTTTTTTTACTTGCCACGCTCCTATAAACCATTCAACTTCTTCCCTTCCCTGAAAAACTTGTATTGTTTATGTTCATTATGTTTTTGGATTTAGAGCTTGTTGTAGTATTTACAAAAGTTTAGCAATTACTTTGGCAAAAATGGCAGTGATGGCGTTTGGAAAAAAAGGAAATGTGTTAGGCTATGTTAACTAGGTTTAGTTATTCTGTCGACTTAAATAAAGTTTGCAGTAAGAAATAAAACTTGCAATTACCTTTGCTGATCTTCCGCCAACAAAAAAGTATTCAAGTGAAAATCGAGTTAAATTCGAGATAAAATACCATTTCAAATTGCATAGAAATATTTAACTTTAGGATATAAACAAGGGCCAACGCAAATTGAGAAATTACGTTTGAGGCATATTTACACATTTGTTGATTAAACAAGGGGGTTAGTGGTTTCAAATTTTAATCTAATGTGTTTTTATCCAAAAGAAGCTGATCCTTCAACAACAGTTTACAACCTGCGCAACAGAAGTGGAAGGACGTATTTGAAAAGCTGACAGTTGGATACCGGGATTATCAAATTTCAGTTTGTTTGTTAATCTAAAACGTTTTGAAGTATAATTAAATTAGGAATTAGAACCAAACCTTGTAAAATTTCAAAAGATTGACACGGGAAAAGTATCATCATCATGCTAAACTAGTGTTTTTATCTCTGGGATAATATCTGTTTCAGCGCGTGGGAGGAAACGAAAGTAATCCAAAATTTAATCTCAGAGAAAATGGGTCAGTCATGGATTTTGTCAAACATGGAAAGTGAAAGTGTAGATTTCAGTGTTTTATTCAACAGAACACGTAGGAAACTAGTGGTTTGTAAGTTTCTGTTTGGAGTGCTCCTCCTTCTCTCCAATTTCCGTGTGGGAGAGTCCTTTGTCCACATAAATGAAAACGGAGGCTATGAAGACGTCGTGGTGTCCATTAGTAAAGATATCCCGGCGATTGCATGTCAACAACTCGTCCAAAATATACAGGTAAGCCTTAAAGAAAACTAACTTATTCTGCTTTGCTGAATGCCAAAAAAATTCCCGAGTTTTCATTTTTTCAACTGGTACCACACTGATCCACATTTCCACATGCGAGCATAATTTTATGTGATTGCTGACAAGTGCCTTTATAAATTACAGGTGGGATTCTTAAGAAAATTACACATGATGCAATTCCAGAGTAAATGCTGCATGTTGATAAGTGCACCGGAATGAAACAAACGTAAATTATCTAAAGAATCCTGTCGTGCAACAGGAAAGAGTGTCAACATGCTTATTTTCGTAAAATTCCTCTGCATGAAAAATTATTAAAGTTGGGAGGATTTCTGCTTTGTAAAGTGAATTTATGTTCTCTTGTACCAAATAACATTGTTCATTGAATTTTTGTCGATCTGGCTCTTAGCATAATCTCCAGCATTTATTTAACTTCGGTAAAAAAATTTCATCATGAAAAGAACTTTTTAAAAATTGGAAAGAAGTTCCAGTTATGTTTTTCCTTTAATGTTGTGACACGACGAAAAAAGCTAATCAAATCCCAGTGGTCATCATTATTATCATTACCTGCATGCTGGATAAGTTTTTTATACACTTGAGTACACCGGTATGACACGCTATCATACTAAAAAAGACATGAAAAGACTAGTTCATCGATTCATTCCAAACTTTCCTGAGTAAATATTAACAAACATTGAGCTTTTTAAGGCTTCTTTGTTAACGCCCATCTGCACAATAAAAGCATAGTAAGATGCAGTAAAGGTTTTGTTCTTGCGTTTTTCAGTTGAATTGCGTGATCTAATTTAAAATATATTTTGTATGCTTGCATTAAGGTTAATACCTGCAAAATAAGTATTACAATCATAATTCATGGAACCATTTTGCTCGTCCATTTCGTTAATATTTAATCCTTTGATTAGTAAATTGTCCATGCAAAAAAGCATTACTTGAATATTATAGCGTAATAAAAAAAGCTGAAAATGAATGTCTTTCTTTTTAGTTTTTTACTAAAACAAAACTAAATAGAATCTGTCACAACGACGTAAACTTAAATATTTACTACGATAATATATACTAGTTAAAGATGGAGAACCACTTCAAGTTTTTTATATTTAAGTGCAAGTGTTTTGTCAAAATTACATTAAAAATACTGCAAAAACTATTGTTCCTGGTTACTAAATTTTAAAAAGTTATATATTGATATTTTTGAATGGATGATGATAAAAGCACGCACAATTATTTTATACCTATTTAAAAATATTCTCATTTTGAAGTTATTTTCCACTGCGAGATGCGTTCAGAGAACGACGTTGCCAAAACAGAAAGGGTATAAAAAGTTTTGTGACATCTCTCTCAACATCATTTCACGATCATGATGAAGATACAACTTGACATGAAAAAGCGGAATCAAATTCAAATCATTATTAAAGCCTTTCTGACTTTGAGAAGTAAACTTTTCAGCGTTTTACATCATTTCCGCTAGAAGAAAACGCGCAACTTGTTAAAGTGAATGAACGTGACTTGCTTAGACAAGACAGAAAAAGTAACGAAGTGGTCTTCTCCAGTCGACATGAGAGTCGTGAGAGTTGGTTTTTGGCACAACAGCAGCATACATTGAACTCTGTAAATATATTCATATCCATATCATTCTCCTGAGATTTAGAAACTAATTTTTAAAAATTAGATTTTAAGAGATATATTTAAAAATTTACTGTAGTTTTCGCATTTGTTGATGGAAATGGCGCTGATGAGTGCAATATTTTTTATTGACGTAGGGAATGTTGTCCGTGATTAAACATTGAGGTTGGAAAAGTGAGACGAAAGAAATCTGCAGAAATTGGTCTCATTTTGAAGCCGAGCATTAGTTTTATCATCATGATTATGAAAGGGTAGAATGATTTTGGAAGTATAGGCTAACTTGGTACAATTTTAGACACATAATTCTTGTCAAAAACCGTTTGAGGATACTGATAATAATCTTTTTGCGTCATCATCATCACAGTTTATTGAACGTGAAGAAAAAAATTGGCATTACTAAAAAACTGGTTCTTTGGTGTTTGGTGCTTACTTGGTCTTGGACAAGACAGCGGCTTTCACTTTCACATTTGGAATTCTCATGGCTGAATCGAAGAACACGATCTCATGTGGTTTCCGCTTTATTTCACACAGAAAATCAAACACGTTCTTAGACAACTTTACTAAATTTACTCTTTCCATCCAAAGTTTATTCAAAGATGGGTAAAAACTTTTAAGAAAGCCACAAATATGACGTAACAGGTATAAAGTAACCATCTAATTTGTAAATATTACATTTCGACTGATTTTAATTTTTGGAATTTCAAAGTCTTTCATGGCATTTTTTCAAAGCTTAATCATTTACATGATTAGGTTGATTTATAGGTTTAACTTGACATTAATAAAAAGCAAAAAAATATGGCAATCGGAAAGGTATATAAGATTAAGCCAGGGAGATCTGTATTTGGAAAAGGGCAACAGATCAGACAATACTGCCAAAGTCAACTTTTTAAAAACAATTTTCCAAAGGTTTCAACCTGTGTACACATGTTGTGGCGGTTACCTCCAATTTAAAAGTATTCTTTGGCTGGTAAAGCCTGTCAGGATTTGACATCAGAAAAGTTGTTTTGGCAAAAAGTGTATTCCATTTCAAGTGAATATCTCACGGTTGGAGAAAATTACTTGATTTTTCTAACTTGGTTTTGCATAAAAAGAACTCTGTTATACGGAGTGTGGCATATAACCTTTCCCGATCGTTACAAGATATCCAGATATTTTAGATTACCACAGCATACAGCGTCAAATGGCTTGCCTTCCTCAAATTATTATCGTAATTTTTATAAACAACTCAAAAACAAGTCGCATGAGCAATTCTTCTCCGAATAAAATAGAAAGCCAACAAAACTGCTGCCAAAAACCAGTATTATGATTACTGCTATCACGTTTCCTCGTAATTATCATAAAAATATGATATTTGGTAAACACCCGCGTTCCATAAGTAACGATTATATAACTTCAGCGTTTTCCCCTTCAATGCGTAGAGACGAGTAGGAAATCGTAAAAACTGTTTTTATATCCATTTCCCTATCAAAACCCGAAAGTGAGAGTATTTTCGAATTTTTGCCAACAAAACATTTCACTATTTACCTATTCACAGTTTTCACCCGATTTTTGTTTGGAACGTTGGTGTTGGTTTATATTGCTTATAGGGATTTTTCCTAGGAAATGTCATTCATTTCATAAAAATTTCATGAGTTCAACTTTATATTGTACGATCCTTCCACTTTTAAATGCCCTTCTGCTGATACATCGCTTTTTATATTAGCCAGTAAACATCATTTGAATAAACACGTTAAGCAGAAAATATTTCTGCCCAAAAGGATTTGGAATTCTAAATAAAGAATTAAACACTTTCCCTTTGGTCAAGTAGGCAAGTAGTCTGTACTACAATTACCCAGCGCGGGTGGAAAAACGGTTTACTTATTTAAACAGTTGAGTCATAATCATAATTGTACGAAATTACTGTTAGTTTATACATGAGTATCGCTTCAAGGAAAGAAAACACTTGAGCGAGGGCAAAACTAACCCGGAAAGAGATATGAACTTGTTCTTTATCAACTTCTGTTTCTCCATCTAAAGCGGCGCGTTGATGGTGGGAAGTTTGTAGGTTTGAGTTATTAAAAAATCATAAATAAGTATCTCTTGCTTTTACCTTCTTCAAATTAAAGCTTGGACTGATAAATTGAAGCTTGGAAAAGTTCGTTAATTTTTAAACATTGCTGTAATGCTCGTACTGACTGACGACGTAGGCAAAAGGCGTATTTTATAAAACATTCATAATTTTGATTACTTGCGGTAAGCAAACTGAATTAGACTGGTTTATTCCAAATATATCATATATTCAAAAATTAAAAGAATTGATCATTTGATTTTAAGGTAAGTGTAAAATAAAAGCACGTTACGTTAGCCATGTCTGTTTACAGCCAAGAAGATCACAAAAACAAAGAGATTTACTTTTGAAGAACTTTATCAAAAAATGGATTACAAATGCAAAGCTCAAAGAAGTGAGATAAAGATTACAAAGTACGTACATGAGCGCATGTTAAGAATATAAAACACACGAACATCTAACCAATAAGAAATCCAGCGATATGCAAGGCAAGTTAATAAGTTTTGTTTTGAACCTTTTTGTATGATTTGTTGACTGTAGATGTTTTTATTTGAACTTTTTCAACAATACAAAGAAGGTACACATTCAAGACCTTAACGAAAACACTGTGTATGCAAGTCGTATGAGATTCAAAGAGTTACGTGCGCCGAAATGTAAGATTTATGTGGTTTATGGAAAATGGAATCGAATCACGAATGGAAAAAACGTGGAGAAGTGGTTAAAAACAAGTCTGATCATCTAAAAAATATTTACATTTGTGTGTTCAACTTTTGTACAAAAAAATATTTGTATGAGTAGGTAATGACATGCTAATGATATCCCAATTTTTATCAGATGCTTAAGTATGCTAATATTTTATGAATCGCTAAAACCATATGAATTTTGATAAGGTCTCATCTGTACTGAACTAATACCTACACTACAGTAAAATCAACATTTTAGATGATTACCTTACAAATGAGGACCCATCATGCCAGAATATTTCAAAGAAGCATGTAAGCTTTAAAGATTTTACAACGAGATGTACATGTTCTTAAACATATAAGAGTCTGATTAAGTTTATAATGCAGCATTTATCCATCCAAAGTGTAATCCAATTTTCCAGGTTGATTACAACAGCAGCAAGGAAAACTATGGATTCTGTGTAGGTTTCTTTCTGTTAATACTTTTGAAAATGAATCAGTTAAAAATCCTCGTATCAGGTTTCAGCAGACGAAAACTTACAGAGATAATCAGTCACACGCAAGGATGCATGTTGTATCATGGTACAGTTGTTTACGGAAAGTCTTTTATGAAAGTTATTTTGATACGGCTATTAAAGCCTTTGTTGTTTCTTGTTTTTCTAATCTTCTGTCATACAAAATATGTTGTTCATATTATTAAGAAAATACTATAAAAATCAAAATTTTAGAGATATTTTTCAACCAACGACAACTTTTCAAATGCATAAGATATATATTGTATCACTTAAGATTTCTTCATATCTGTCACTCCATTTATTCGTCAGTTTAGTCAGTCACGCACTTCTTGCGTTGCGTCATTGTTGAAAAACTAGAGCAATGTGATTTGTGTCAGCACCTTAAGCATCTTAGAGATCAGTGCTGCAACCCTATTACCCATCCTCAAGGAATTTCTTACGATCCAGTTTGCTAAACACCTTGCATCTTCCACTATCACTTTCCTGTCATCAGCGCGTCAATACTCTTTACTTCTTTGCTTGTCACTTCTCAAGATCGAGAATAGTGACGAAACGAGACGGATTTCCTTAATGTACATCGTCATTAGAAACTTTCAAATATTTTAGAATGGGAGAAAATAGAAAAAAATATGTACACCATTTAGTATTTTCCTTCAGCATGTTGTCTTAGCTTTAATGAACGGATCTTTGAGAATAAACTTTAATTGCAATAAAAAATGTTAAAATGACTTTGAAGTATGTACCTGTCTATTTATGAAAAAAATTCAATATTATTTACAAATCAGATAGCGCATCAAAATTATCGTTACGGCCTTGACAAATTTTTATTCCTTTCCCAATGCTTTCTGCAAAAAAGGTATTTATATTGGTAATGTTTCTACTCTATTAAAAAATAAACTGTCTGCTTTGTAGTGTACATAACGATGCAAAGACCAAGTTTCATTAAATTGCAGTACCTCTCAGGCGTTAGGTTTCAGACTATATAGTTGAATAGAAAGAGCATTGGAGACAAATAAGTGTAAAATGACTGGAAACTCTTTTTCTTTTCAATAGCGGATCCGTGATCACACTTCACACGTTCCATTCTGGCAAAACTAGGCTCTACTCTCATTTCCATCATCATCATAATCATCATTTTGTGCTGTTGTGCGTGAGATGTGATGCGAATATGAATGGTGGGGTATGGAAAATGCTGATAATGGTTGTATTTATAACAAATGTAGAAAACTGAAAGGAACAGATAAGCCTTTTAACTCTCTACTTACTTCATCCTATTCCAGACAACTTCACCAGTGCAGTGTTGTTTTTTGTGTTCTGGTGACGGAGTATTGTTTCTTGTTTGTATTTCTTTTAAAAAAAGATGAATTAGATTAAATAAAAAGAAACGTCTTTATACTTTGTTTCTTTTTAGGTTATCACCTTCTAACAGAAAACATTAGGATTTTGTGAAGAATGATGAAGTGGACTGAAATGGTTGGAAATACATTAGGGAATAATCATCATAGTCATATTTTTTCTACTCATTTCGATCGTCAAGGGACTCGACCATTTTTCTTTTGACAACTTTCACACAACCTAGCTGATGAGGAAGTAATGATGATGATAATGAAGGGGAAATTTCTAAGAGTAGAATCAAAATGAGAGCCACATCATTTAATGGAGATTTTTCCTAAGAGAAAAAGTTTCCAAGGGTTTTGTAAAGCTTTTTTGTCACTGAAATTGATGATGACGGAAGAAAAGGAAAAAAGAGACGTAATCATTCATATTTTGTTAAAAAGACATCTTTTTCAAGAGGACATTATATTAAAGATATAAAGCCGTCACGGCTCCCTTCATTGCCACAGTTGAAATGTGCTCTCTTCTTTCTCCTGACATTATTTAGATAAAGAAAAAGCCTTTGCTGCATGTTTTTCTTTCATTCCATCTCACTTGTCCCATGGGACCTTAATGTTTCCTCGTGTTCATTCCTCCGTGAAAAGAAAATATTAAAAAGAGAAACGCTAAACATATTTTCTTATCATTGCTTGCATAATAATTGAAGTTAATTTTATGCTAGACTCACTTATAGTCATTTACAGTAGGTACTATGCCACTTTTTTGACTTCTCCGGAATAATATTAAAAAAGACAAAGTCGTTTACGTAATATTCTAGTTGATGTTTACTGAAACGGTTAAGAACAGTTTTAAAGTCAAAACTTGTGAATGTCAGCATTAAAACAAGAAAGTCCCTTTCTGTTTTGTTTAAAAAATAGCAGTTTTATACACAACATCAATTTTTAATGGTTCATTGCCACCAAGTGTCATTACACGCGCTGTTTTAATAACAAAAGAGAAACTTTTCCAAACTTTTTGGCAGGAAGGAAAGGAGAGTTAAGAAGCGCAATGAAAATTATTTATTAATGAAGTTCTCCCACGCTGATTTAACAATTTAATTTAGAAAAGAATCTTTGATTATTCCCTTAAGTTCATAAATTCATTCTTTTCCATGGAGGAATGGATTAGTTAATTAATTTTTTGCAAACAAAGTATATTTGGAGAAAGTTTGCAGAAGAAAGTTTTCTGTAGGCGGTGTTTCCTAAATATATCAAACATTGTATTGATTTCCTTTTTGTTGAATTTTCGGCATTGTTTCGCGGTAACAACGTATTTTTTAACTTATAAAACAAAAGAGAAAACAAAAAATGAAGAGAGGATAAACAAGTCAAGTGGTTTTGTTTTGCGGCCTCTCACAATTCTTCAACTTTTCCTTTTCATTTAACTTGCCTAAAAGGAATATTGCGGTGGCGGGTGAAATCCTACAATTCAAACTTTTACATAGCTCATGTCATATGCCACTTCAGGAGAAAATAGCTTTTCCTGCAAACTTTGTTGGCTTTTTTAAGCCAAATGCAAGTCAAAAGATATTACGCAATAATCTCGGTGATGTGATGAATGACTTTTACCGTGTACAAAGAGCAAAGAGGTGACAGAGAGATTGCATAATGCAATGAAGTAAACTATCTACTTTTACATACTTCAATTTTCAAGTTTAACTTCCAGCATTTAAAAAAGATATTCAATAAATGGGGAATTACATTTGAATTGCTTTTACTTAAAAGAACTTCAAGAATTCAAAACTTTGAAGTAAAATTCCTTGATTGGGTTCTTTTTTGTGCAAAGTTCAATCCCTTCAAAATTCATTTCTCATTCCTTTTTCACCAAACAGCATAAATAAGTTGTGTGCTTTCTCTATTTGATTGCGAAACTTTAAGGAACATATAGACGTTCCCGTTTCATTCTACACAAAGAAAACAGGAAAGATTAAACATTAAAACTCTGTAAATTTTTCCATATTTACTTGATTTTATCTAAGGAAAACATTTTATTTAAAGGACAAACCTCAAAGTAGAAAGTTCAGGATGGGAAAAGAAAATGTTTGTCACTCAAAAAAGATAATCTCGTTTAAAACCAGCCGCAAGACAAAAAATGTTTAGAAAGTGAGAGCTACTACGCTACTGATCTATTGCAAAAAGGTTTAATGAGATTTTCCAATAAAAAAGGAAGTTTAGATTTAATTTCACGTCTGGCTCACAAAATACTTTTTTGGCTACAACCTTGCAATATCTAAAGTACATAAATTATTTTGAATTTTAATTTATCTAAGTCGATTGAAAGGTTTTTCAATTTCAAATAGGATAAAGAACGTAAATAATTTAGAGCTTAGACACACATAAATGTACAAAAAATGTGTAAATTCTCAAAAGAAATTAAATTCATTTGGAAAACTTCAGCTATCTTTGAGAGAATTCCTAGGTTTTCAACTTTGAAGTGGTACGCAAATAAAAAATTGTTATTTTTTACTGCAAAAAACTCTTGCTATTTCCAACTACATCTTGTTATTCTCACACTGCGACAATCTCCTTGAGAAACTTCCTTTATGATTATGATTATTATTATTGCACATTTTGAATGTAGTCTACAACGATCAGGAACAACTGAACAGGAAAAACTCTTTCTTTGATTTTATTCTAAAAAACCTTGGAAATATTTCCATTAGTATCCAACATTTGGCACAGATTTAGAAGTAAAACACTATCGTAACAATAACTGCATGGTAATAGGAATATGTTGTGTCGTCATCACTTTTTTACGTAACGAGATGAAAATCTGTTTGAAAATTTGAATACAAATTGCATATTACAGAGTGAATTCTACAAAGTTACAGTTTTATGCAGTATACGACGAAAGTTCTTTAGAAACGGAAAATGAGATGAGAACTCATAGCACTTTTTTCTTAACATATGGCATTGTTAAAACTAGTAAGAATTTAGGGAATATCCAGGTATGAGCATAAAACAATCTTGGAAAAATATTCATTTAATTAAATATGCAATTCCAAATGAGAATGTTAAACATCGCAAAAATAAGTAAATGCACAAGTAAAAGTCTATTTTCCAGATTGAACTCTAACAAACTGATAAACAGGAAGTAACACATACTGAAATGTATTTTTTATTTTGCATATTGTTTCAAAATAAGATTTTTCTGGATTTAAAAATAAACTACGGTTGCATAACAAGTTTTTATGAAGATATGAGCATGAATGAAATATCTTTTATGATTATGCACCAAAAGAAGATTTTTCCGTTCAAAAGCAAAGTACTCTGTTTCTAATGACAAAAGAGTCATTACATCGTCAAGAACATCAACGGAAAAGGATTCTGTGTTCTGTTTAGCCAAAAACAAGGATTTGTTTCTTCTTCCAAAATCCTTCCTTTCATTCTTTTTGATTGAAAGTCAGTTACTTTTTGTGAATAAAAGGAAAAAATACGTTCAGGTCTAAACTGAAAGGAGTGAAAAGGTTTATTACTTTTCAAAATTACTCTACTTTTTCCTTAAATACGTTTCAATTTAAATGATCTTCACGCGTTTGAAAGAAGAAGTCAAAGAACTTCCAAAAATTTATTCACTTCCTTTTTAAAAAGCTGCCATTTTTCCTCATTATTATTACACGCCTTAAACTTGCATTCATTACATTAAATTTCCTTTTTAAAACTACTGCTTTTTACCTTTTGTATTTTTTTCCAAAGAAACTTAATAATCACCGCTATTTAAAAACATAACTCGTCAAAATTCATGTCCTTCTTGCTCTTTCGAAAGTTTCAAGAATGAAAACAGAGTAGAAAAAGAAAAGCAGTTTTAAGATCATTTCGTTTACTTTATGAACTCTCTTGATGATGTCTTTTTGGTAGAGTTCCAAACTTCCACCTGGATCCTCTTTACTTCCATCCCCATCATCAACAGTTTGCCGTGCTCCTGCATAATTTCCATAAAAATACTTATTTCTACTGGTTTATTGCTTCCTTCTCTCTGTAGAAATAAAAAAGGAAGTTTGTTGAATACTTACATCATCATTAACATGGTAAAATGCATGAGTTGTAATGATTACTAAACACTGTCGCAGCTTTTATATCATGTGAGAACCTTCTTAATATGAACGTTGCAGTCGGTGAGAAAAATAATTGTACAGAGCCAGCAAATGTGTGGGCGAGCATAAGAGGGCCAACGTACTACAAACTGAGAACATTTTTAAACATTCAAGTAAGGCACGGAGGCGGTTGTGATGAGAAAGGTTAATGTTACGCGTTTATTAACATAAATAGGCATTCTGTAAGGACAGAGGCTATTGTTCATTTAAAACTTATTTAAATAAAGTGGTTGGTTGAGTAATGTTTTCCTTCCGTGAGTTTACGCAATAACAATTTCTGCTCTGGTTTCAAGAAACTCGTTACTCATCCTTGTGCCATTATCGTAATAATTATTGCAAATAACGCATTCTACATCAAGATCGGAACCAGGTAATAACTTGATGTATTGGTTTATAAATTGCAGTAATATTAAAAAGTTCATTGTTTTCAACTAGCAATACAAATTATTTAATTATTAGCCTCATTTTGCATTTAGGAGCTTTGTCCTACATATAATCTTTAATATCTAAACAATTTAGTATCTACTTGTTTTAGGAGGTAGCCACTTTCAGTGGAGTTGCGTTTCAATATGAATTAATAATGATCAGTGAAAGTAGTCATTGACATATGGCAGCTTTTAAAGTGTCCTTCTCTTTGTTTGTTAACTACAAAGCATTTATCTCGCATGTCAACCCATTTCACTTAAGATAACACAGTTTACAAAAATAATTTAAGACGGTTTACTAAAAGCCTCCATCTACTAGGCCTTTGAAGGAGGATACTTAACAAAAGCTCATTTTCCTAGAGTTTATATGTTTTGTCATAACCGTTCTTAACGGTTTAGTAGCGCCACGGGTCATAATAACTGTGTAAAGAGGATATAAGGTTTGTGTGACAGTTTTATAAGATTGCACAATAGCCACACCAACCATATCTTACATTTCCCTGTTGGGTTCCAAAATAATTTTCTTGTAGCCATAATACTAAAAATACAACTTTGTTCTACTTTTGTTTTTATTAAACTTAATAATCCAACCGTGTAATATACAGGAGTAAATAAAAACAAAAGGGTTTAAGGCACTTTATTTCTATTGCAATTTTTATGATGAAATACATTTTTGTTAATTTTTTATATTACCTAAGCGTTGACGGAGGTGTTTCTGTGAACGTTTTTCCCTGCGTCGTGAGTCTGTGACTTTCATTTTCTTTCCTCCGTAGTTACGCAATATTCAAGTGTAAAATACACAATCTGGTTTACATTTTAAAGAGAAAGTTGGGAAGGGAAAAGCTTTTATCTAATTATTTATACCTGGACAGAAGAACACAACTCTTCATCATCTTACATCATGTAAGGGAGTGCCTTGCTAAAGAGCATCTGTGTTGCTTTTATCCTATATTTTTCCTCTGTTGGACCATATATTTCCGTTACGCTATAAAATTGCTAGCATAACTTCCATATTATTTGTACGCAACACCTTATTCATGGAAGCACGCAGAGAAGGAACTCATATCACAAAAGACATTTCATTTGGAGACCCTCCTTTCTCTAACCTATTTTCATTTTGGTATATTGTTCGCAATAGGAAAAACCAAGTCCCCCGAGTGTGCCTGCTTTCGTCTTTTCAATTCTTCATCTCTTAAAACTACTGTTTCCATATTGGAGTGGGAAAATATGTCTCTGCAAAACAGTTTTTTTCCTGAACTTCACTTCATTCTCGTTCCAGTTATTATCCAATGTCCAAGGCGGTCTCCCTGGAGGAACATCGAAATTCTTATAATAATACTATATGCAGACATCTCTTAAAAGACCTACTTTGTTGCCAATTCAACCATAGCATCCGATTCTCCTTTTCTAGAAAAAGCAGAATTTGCAAAAATTCCGTTTCACTTAACAAACACTTCCTTTTAGCATTTAAGTTCATTTCCTTAGCAGCTCCATAGACTTTCTAAACGGGTAAAAACCGTGTCTGTACAGAAAAAGATAAGATGTAACGTTTTCCTCTTCACTGCATCTGCAAAACTCCCTTGAACTTAGCAACATCTAAAAAACTAAAACTTCTTCAGTCTCTTTCTCTTTCCTGCCAAATTTTTTTCACACCTTTACTTTGAAAAACACCACATTTTCATGCTTATTTCTCCCAAACACCAAGAATCATCAGCCTTAATGTTACTTACATGGAAGCTTAAGAAAAACAGATTTACGTCCTTCCTCAGTTCTCGAAAATCCGCACATTCTCATGATAATCCATAGTTAGTGGTCAAAGTCATAAAGTGTGTCGTATCGGGTTCTTCTACTAGTCCCATTTGGGACTTCCATGAACACCAGCCACGATGATGGTAACGCCACTAGGAGAAAACAGTAGGCTCCGTTACAAACCAATTTCCAATCCCATTACAACTATCACGAACGAAATCACGAAATCCTTCCCAACACATGTGCATTTTATAGGTTGGCAACTTTCAAAGTTCCAAACATGACAACTGGAAAGAAAATGGCTTATGTATTAGCACTTGACCGTTGCAAAAGTCGTAACCTGGTCTATTACGCGATTTTTGCTTTTTTATATAACAAAGAAAAGCCTCCCACTGATTGTGAGTGAGTTCTTTTTTCAGTTGAGAGAGCCTTGACATGACTTTTGCTCGAGGAAAAAAGAAATATGCCTTTTCCTGGTGTTCTTTTTTGCGTAAAAAGCAAAAAATTCTTAGTCTTTACACGGGCTTTCTTTTTGTGTGACCGACCACGCCAAAGAAATTGATTTCTATTAGGCGACTAGGCCACTGATGGTGGCGGTTGTTGCTGTGCTATAAATACTCCGTTTTAGTGGAACTCCCGTTGAGTGACAAGGAAGGCTGCAGGCTGGAAAAAAACAGGAAATTTAATTTTCGCAAAATCGAATATCGTTTCAGGTCACTTCAGAAATATTGCTGTTGGACATGGAATCTGCAATATTTAGAGCTTATCCAATAAGGCTAGTTTAAAAGCACAATAAAATGTGTGCTCCAGAAAAATTCATGGGATTTCCAACGACATTTCTACTTGGCCAATGTGTCGTAGCGTCCACTTTTTATTTCATTTGCCCGTTAAAGATGAAAGAAAACAAAAGTTATGGCAGTGAAGAAACATTGGGCGGTCTCTGGCTCTTATCAATCTTTATGCAAAAGAAATGGAAACTTCTAACTCCTAGTATGAAAAAAATTTCTAATTGAATTGGACTATAAAAAGTTTATTCTTTACGTAGGACATTTGAAATTGGAATTCCGCATTGTTTATTTAGCTGGTTTTTAATGACCTCGTTATATTGTTCCGTTTGGAATTTACAAAGTAAACAATAAAAATTGATTTCTCCCGTTGAAATTGAAAAAAACATTATTTCAAGTAATAACACGTTGGCATTGTTTTCAAAAGTGGAATGACATGTGTAATTTTCGGCATTATGTCATTATCATTGTTCCCTTTTTCTGTCATCAACTTAATATTTTCATAAATTTACATGTGTACCTTGTGAGCGCTACCAAGAAAGGAGGGAAAGGAGTTGCCATTGCAATCAAGTTGAATATTGACATAAAATATTCTCTGAAAGGCATTCCTCCTTTATTTCTTTCCTCTCAATTCTCAAAAGTATATATTTACTCAAGCGAGAGTGTGTCCCTTTGTTGGGAAAGAAGTGCTGTTATAGATTGAAAGAAATTGGTAATAATGGAATGTGTGCCGAACAAAGTCAACAAAACTCACACTGACCTAATAAGAATAAGAAATTTAAAAATCTCTATTATATAGCCTTACGCTTCATCATTTCTAACATAAAATAGGCTTTGATGAGAATAGCAATGGCTTTGAGTCTTATGGTTAGTGTGGATGGTGGCTCTCTTTAGATCTTATTTCTCACAAAGATAAAAAAGGTCTTTTACTTTATATTTACAACGCATGTAATATAAATGATCACCTGGGGACTTCTTCTCTCAGCTTTTACAAATACCTTCTCTATGTCATTTTCATTCTACTCCCTGATGGACATCGAAGAAATTCGTTCTTTTCCTTCT
>JAANSO010000994.1:0-20632 GCA_036507315.1 Lepidocyrtus fimetarius | reverse complement strand
TGGAAGTTCCTTTTAAAAACTATCGCTTTGCAAATGCCAGAAATGGACAGCCTTGGAGTTATCCTTTAGATAAGAACGACCCTGCCGGGAAGATAATCTGGGATGAGGTTATCAGCCCCCACGCGACATACTTGGATGTTGGAGAGTGTGTCCTGAGAAAATTCTTTTATGTTGGAAACTGGAAAGACTTTGGAGCGTCTTGTTTACCTGGACTCAACTGGATTTTGAAACATTCCCCTAACGTCAGGGAACTGGCCATAGCTCCGTTGCAATCCTCTTACCATGTGCAAAATCTTTCTGATTCGGATGAAGACGAAAAAGAGGAAATGAAGGAGGTGAGGAGAAGCTTACGAAATGAAGTTGAATGTACAAACAGGGAAAGAAGAATGGTAGAGGCGGGGAGAGTGTTAACTAACGTAGATTCACTGCGTAAAAGTCTTCGCCATTATCAGATAAGCTCGAGGATAAAGAAAGCAATGGGAGCTTCCCAGATAGGTTCTTTAACTATTTCAACGCCGCAACAAAAATCTTTTGTACGTGATGACGATACAACTCTGAAGCCTTTAATTAATTACGAGGCAGAGGAAGTGATCGACTTTGGAAGGTGGCTTTTCGGAGGAATGTTGAATCTGAAGGTAGGATAAAATATTTTTACCTTTACTTAATTTAAAATCTCATTTTCCAATTTTCAGCATCTGGAACTTCCAACTGGAGTTGGCTCAGCTTCGTTATTTACAGGACTAAATAAGTCCAGACACTCAAGTTCTACCCAGCTGGAGTCTTTAACTGCCCTTGTCGCACCACCTCACATGTTACTTCCGGATGCGCTCAATAGTTTTATTTCGCGGGCTCGTCCTCCTCTCCGAGAACTTCGAATGGGGATTAAATCAGGGCTTTCCTCCAGCAATTTTGTTTTCAACGATGTTTTTCGCATTTTGCGTTTATTGCAACAAACAATTGAAAAGCTGGACTTTAAAGTTTACTGCGAACAAGAAGAATCGAAAAGCGTTAACTTTTCTCTGGGGGAGGAAAGCACATTTGCAAGCCTAAAACAGCTAAAAATTACAATGGATTCCGAGCAATTTCAAGAATTCCACTTCGAATTAAATAAAATCCCAAAGCTTCAATCTTTCCATTTTGGAATCAACAAAAAAGTCTTCCAATGCTGGGCGGAAAGAAAACTGGAAGGTATTTTTGTTGGAAATGTTAATGAGATGAACGCAGCGGATGAAAAATTACCTTGTTTAGAGGAATTCCATTTCAATGGTAATTTAACAAGAAATGCGCTTTTCCAAGTGGGAAAAATAACGGAGAAGTTAAAAACCTTGGAGCTTGTTTTAGACCAAGAAAACCTTCCCGGGTTGGGGAATATTTGTCCCCGATTGAAGAAATTAAAGTTGCTGCCAGGCAGCAATGTTCCCGAGGAAGGTGTTGCCGTTCTGAGAAATACTCATCCAGACTTGAATATTTTTTAAATATCTGGAGAACTCAAGTATATTTAAAAGTGAGTTGGATGGGGTTTACAAGCCTTAATTACTTTTAGAAACCAATCATATTCTGTAAACTTTTAAAACTTGTAAGTGTTAATACTTTTATTAGAATAAATTCAATGTCATTATGAAATAATTTTACTTTTTATGTATTTGTTGTATGCCACAATTTTATTTAAAAATGAATAATAAATGAATGAATAAATCAATTCTTTGAGCCTGTAAAGACAATTTTTATGCGTGTGGATAGAAGACTTATATAATTAAAGCAACTGCTTTAAAAGACTTGCCGGAAAAATCCAATTTTTGGGGCTTTGCGCTGTTACAGCAATAGCAAAATAAAACAGCAAATTAACTAAGCAGCAGTTAATTACCTAAGTAATTAACTGCTAAGGATTTTCTTATGCTTGCACGAAAGTAAAGTCTGACTAATATTGAATTTTCTTGGTTTGAGATATAACATATTACAAATTTTATTCTGTTTTTATATTTTCTGCTCTCCTTCTCTCTTTATTTTCTGCCTAAACTAAATTAATCATTTCTGTCCAATTTGTACTTACGGGGCAATTCATTATTTTACTTAAAAAACAAAGAGTTTGTATGAAAACATTTTCTTGTCAATAAGTTTGCACTCTGAGTTTAAACAAATCTTATTCTTGTAGATTCCTTCCTCATATATAGTCTGGTATCTATCGGCTGACTGCAAAGATTGCAATAAGCAAGCGCATACAAAAATTGCAACCTTTTTCATTCAAATCCTTCGTTTCAATCATTTCATCTCTTTTTCTTATCTTTTCTGTAAAACCAGTGATCTATTCTGTGATAACAGCAGCAACTACTTTTTACTTGCCATCTAGTCCCGTTATGTTCTTTATCCCACTGGAATGATATTCCCTTCCACAAATTCATCCAGCTTTTGCATTTTGCATTCATACGTAATAAACTCAACAGATTTTTTTCTGATGTGGATCATATTACTGCAGAAATTACGCTAAGGATAGACGCATAGGAAAAAGAAAGAAAGGATTAACACCGCTGTACTTTTCATTTTCTCGAGTTCACAGTTTCTTTGAGTTGCAAGAAAACTCCTCTGTTTTCTTCTACAAAGTTGTAACTTTTCGGATTTAAAAAAATCAATTGTAGTAATTACTTCCAATTTTAAAGTGAGCATTTAAAAATACTTTTATTTTTAAAGCCAGTGAAAAATCAGTGAAGCAACAGATAAAGTAATTGTAATTTTGTTGGTTTTAGTTTCGGCATTTTTGGGATGTGGCTGAAAACCTGTCTGGTTTTGGCTTTTGCCATAAACCTCACCTCCGGGGAACTACCAGTGCCCGGTTTGGAAAATTTTCTGAAAACTTCCATGAGGAACTACAAACGTTGGCTGTATTTCGTCGGTTTGGACCCTTCCGAGACCATTCCTATTGTTAACATGTCGGACCAAAACTTTGACTGTGAGCCAAATCTTTGTAATTACAGCGCTATTGGAAATATAACGTAAGTGATTCACATTTCAATAATTTAATTGCCAAATCGGAAAAATAATAAATCAAATATTACAGGGATTACTCCATTAACCGGCACAAAAATGTACAAACTGTGGAAGTTCAAGCGAATAAAACGCATTTCAGTATTTGGCTTGAAACTGTGGAATATTACCTGAGAGGAACATACGCGTTGGAGGGGATGAACAACGGAACTCATTTCAACAACACCGGGGAGTTCTCCCTGCTTTGCAGAGGCAGTTTTGTTAGCTTAACCTGCACAAACGTCGGGCTGACCCCGAATGGATTCCTGGACTTGTCTTCAGCCTCCTGCAAAATGTTATCAGATATTGGCAACCCATACGATTGTTATTATGAATCTGAAGTTGCTGGAGCTCCATCTAAAATGGGCGTAGCTTCTGAGTTCGCTAAACAAACATTCTACAAAAGATTAATTGAGGGGGACTTGAACCCTTTGCCTTACTATTTAAAATATTATTTAAAACAACTCTTCAAGTTCAATTCGAAAAATTTCATTGCTAATGCAACGCTACCTCCGGATTTCACTAATTTCATGAAGGAGATAGAAAATTATGAATACGGATTTGTAAGTTTTTAAATAATATTTAAAAGTGACTTTTTCGTGCAGTTGCCCGAAATTTTAATTATTATAACAGACTGAATGGGGCGCCCATCCCGGCGTTCGTCCTAAGCCAATCCCTGGTTGGACGCCACCAACCCCCCATGCCCCATTGTTACCCACGGTTGTCGACAAGTCATCACTTAAAAACCTGCCAATGCCTGGACTGGAAAATTTCTTAACGATTTCAATGTCAAAGTACGCAAACTGGCTTGTTAGGAGAGGCATGGACCCATCAGAGAAAATTGATTTTGTGGATATATCGGGAACTGAGTGGGATTTCACTACACCTATTCAAATTTTAGGAAACGTCACGTATGAAATAAAAACATTTTTATTAAACTTTTCCAGCTTTGTCACCAAAATATTTTTTAGGAATTTCTGGATGGAAGGCCACTCCAATATTAAAAACATCGAGGTGCACGCAACGGAAACAGCTTTTAGTGTTTTTATCAATCTGAATCCCTACACCCACGTGGGATCCTATTCCACTGAATATCTCTCCGGCACTTTTAAAACGGTCTGCCGTTCGGGCTACGTTTTCATCGCTGCCAAAAATATTGAAATCCGGGGTGGATACCTTGACTTGTCCTCCGCTTTTATCAGAACTAGATCCAGCCATCCTTGGACATGCTACGATATTTTTTTCAACGCCACCTTGGGGTATCGCGTTCTGGGCTTGAAATCCTACAGCAAAAGGGTCACTCAAGAAGGGTTATCTCCTTTGCCCGGTAATCTAAAAATGTATTTGGAGGAGCTGTTTAAAACAACGCCGGTTGATTTGATTGCCAAGACAACTCCCAATTCGAAAGCTCCTTCAGAAAACGGCGCTCCACCAAACATCGTAAGTTTTCTTAGAAAAGACTTGCCTAGTTAAACTGTATCCATTTGAATTTTCAATTTTTAGAATCCGATGGGATCGAATCAAACTGAAATTGCCTTGAAGAATAATTCAAACAGTGCTGACGTTTCTGAATTCCAGGAAACTGGTACAGCTTCGTGTCCCGATGTTTCCCTTTATTGCTTGATTTCCGCAGTTTTTAATTTATTGAATTAATTCTAAATGCTTGAACATTCCTAGTATAGTTTTTAAAATAGCCACTTTTAGTTAGTTGGTCGATGTAATTATTACTTTAATTCAATTTTGATAAGCCTGATTTTCCATGCCTGATTTATCGAGTTCTGCTAGTTTTGAGTTTTGTTATTTGTAGAGTTTGAAGTTGTTAACTTTAAAATCATTTTTGTACCCAATTTAAGAAACAATTTTGAAGTTTAGAATAAAATAGCAAATTTTGCATAAAATCTTTAGAATTTGCACATTTTTTATTATTGGCGTTCACATTTTATTAAAAATCATAGAGATTTATTTCTCGCTTACATATTCTTAAATTGACGGATTACTGGCAGTTCGTGGCTTGCTCTGGAGAAGAGGACAAGTCAATTTTGAGCAGTAAGGAGAAGTGGATAACTCGCTAGCTTCGACAGGGAACTGTCCCTTTTTCCTGACTTTAAAATTCGAGTTGTCTTACTTTCTGAGCATGCGACGAGTTAATCTCCATCTCTTTTAAATGAAATTGCAGAATCTTTACGAAATCTACAGTTTTCCTGATCACATACGATCAGCCTTGTCAAAACTTGCGTACGTGATAAAAAAGTTAATCTGCTGACTGCAAAGATTGCAAATTTCCCCCAATGTAAAAGGGAAAAGATTTTTTACGCTTACGGGACATTGCACAGGATCTTCCAGAAAGATTCTCATTCAGCCTCCCACTCCTCCACCACCACCCTTTCTTTGTGCTGAGTTGAGCAAAAAATGCATCAATGCTTTACTTTCTTGTAGATTTGCGTCTTAAAATGTAAAATGCTTAACTCGGTTATGTTATGTAATTGAACTGTAAAATAAATGAACAGGTCCAGAAAGGATTCCCAATGCGCGGCTATGTACACAGATATGTAGACGGAGATAAGTTTAGTGCTCTAGGGAAGTAACACGAATTATTTTCTCAAGACAAAAAAAATAATTGAGAGAAATCAATCGAAATAATTATTTAAAATTGTAAGTACGTAAAAACCGTTTTTAAACTTTGTAAATTTATTTATCAACATTTAAATTCAATGCCTGATTCTGACCTTTTCTATTTCAGTAAAAGCTATCGGATTTGTTTCAACTTGGGGAGGTCCCTTAAGAAGGAAGTTGTAGGGTTTCGTCTATGGAACGAAGTAGCCCGTAAAAACAAGTTTAGGATGTCTTTGTAAGCAAAAGTTTTATTCGTAAAATAATTACACTTCTTGAAATTTTAATAATCTAAAAATTGGCTACCTTGTTGAAATAGAATATTTGCCGCCGGATGTGCAGCTGGAGGATCCGTGGTCGTTTCAGGGTTTGTCGTATCAAATGCAATAGAATCAAAAGGAGCNTTCAGGGTTTGTCGTATCAAATGTAATAGAATCAAAAGGGGCATTTTGGGAATCCGTTTTGTACTTTACTGAAGACGCACAGCGTTACTTGGATAATGACCAGGTGAAAGTTCCGTGCAACTACCTTCTGGATTACTTTGTAAACGTAGATGGAGTGACTGAGAGAATCCTGGAAGTTTCAATCTATTCCGAGCGACTTCAAGGGCTTGGTTTTAAAACAGAGTGGATTTCACACAGCTTGGTCATCATAAAATCCGAAACTTGCTTTTGGTCACTGGAAAAAATGTCTGTTGGGATTTTTGTCCAAAGATCAGAAAAACTTGAGCCACTTATTGAACGACTACGTTCCCAAACAAGAGTAGGCGTGGAGTTGAAGAAGAAGAAAGAAATTTCTGGAAAGATGAACATGCTCAAGGTATTCGCGTGGATGAAGAACAACCCTGGGGTTTTCAAATGCTATCATTACATCACCTCCAACTGTCAAGACTTCTCTCAATTGCTTTTCAAAGAGATTTGCGACGGAAAGAATTCTATCGCTGGGTGAAATAATTTTTAAAATGCTGTAGTTCTGACAGTGAAATTGTTGAATGAATTGAAATGAAATTGAATTTGTTTAAAATATTATTTTGCATTTTAGAAAATAACTAATTTACATTGCAGTGTTCTTAAGTTCGTAAGGAAATGCTAATTCACAAACTACAACAGAATAAAATATTGAAATTAATATTTATCACGTGCTTAATTGTGTTTTTCATTTCTTACGGTTTTTCATTTAATTTACCAGTGAAAAAATACGCTGGCGTTATTTCCAAAAAGGCAGAAATTATATGATCGAATTAAATCGTTGCTAAAATAATTAATTTTGAATATCAACACATTAGAAATTAACTGTTTTATCAGTCAATGTAAAAATGCCCCAAAATTATGAAAAGTTCTGCGATAAAATGGCATTGTTTTGTAAGAAAGCTGAAAACAAAGTAAAAAGAAATGCAACATAATGCATAGCTTTCTTTCCCTGTTCTTGCCCCTATCATTTCATTGTTCATTTCCTTGTTTTGTAGCAGAAAAATAAATCCTTAGTGGAGTTTAACATGAGCAAGAAGGACGGTCACCTGCTCTTGTAAAATTATTCCTCCTGTCCTGCAACTTCCATTTAGAAACTCGAAGTGTCGGTTAACCTGTCAGCTGTGAAAGAACCAGATTTGGAGGAAAGGACGAACATAGCAAGAGCAACAGGTGGATCAAGAAGATTTTTTAGTTATTCACTGGCAATGTTCGTAGAAAGTTGCAATAAAAATAGTAAAACGTTTTAACTCGTATAATTTTTAAAATGCAAAATCCATTAGAAATTCCAGAGGTAATTAATTTTCAATTTTAAACTTACTTTTTTATGAAGTCTTTTAAAATATTAAAACAATTGCAAGTTTTTATCAAGAAAAATATTAGTTGAACGATTATTTTGTATTTGGTTACTTAAAACAGATTTTGGCTATTGTTGCGAGTTATTTTCAAGCATATGAAGACTTGAAATGTATCCGAGAATTGAACAAGAACTGGATGAAGGAGACGTTGAGAAAATGGAGGAGCTCAGCAGTTTTTCTTATCAACAACGAAACCTTTCCAGTTTTATTCAAAGCGTTTAATGAAAGTGACCTTGTTGGGTTATCTGACGAGGAGAGGGAGGCAGCTCAATCAAAAAAGGATCCGTTTTTACTGAAGGAAGTCCCATTTAAAAAGTACAGATTCACAAGGGAACAAGACTGGCTTTATCCTTTGGACAAGAAAGAATTGAAAAAGAAATTGATTTGGGAGAAGGTGATCAGTCCTCATGCAATTTACTTGGATGTGGGGGAATGTTCTCTTAAGCAATTCTGCAAGTATTACTTAATTGGATTGAAATGGATTCTGGAGCATTCCAAAAATGTCAAAGAGCTTGCAATGTCTCCGATCACATCTTCGGTAGAGGTGTACACACCGCCAGAAGTTCGCCAAGGGGATTGTAACCTTGCACGCCAAGAATGGTCACGGGGACCGGATCCAAATTGTGTTCGGATTTTAATGGAAGGCTTCTCCGCGCCACAGGTCCATTCGGTAAAGATTTATTCTCCAAGCAGTGATTACTATGTGGATGGCACCAGAGGTCCCTCTCCTCCTGAGTCTTTGTTTCACGACTATGCGGAAAGTGTGGGAGTTGCCAAATGGTTCATCGGAGGGATGCTGCTCAACCTTAAAGTAAGTTTCAAAATTATTTTAATTGTAGAAATTTAATTACTGACTCAGTATCTTTGTAGAAACTAGAACTTCCTTGGGAGGGTGGGGCAACTGGGATTATGCAAGGCTTGTGGCGAGCTGCATTTCCGCCGAATGAGGATGGATATTCAGCCCATGCAATGCTCCAGTCGATAACCGCGACTATTCCAGGGAAACTTTGTGTTATGTCGCCCTACTATTTCAAAAATTATGTAAGCGTGATGAATTCAAAGCTGAAGGAATTGAACCTGTCAGTTTCGGAGCTCATGGGGGACAAGCATATTTACACTGCTCTTCACACCGTTCACAACTCTCTTGAAAATTTGGAGCTGCATTATTATCATCACCATTCCAACCCGGAAAGATGTTTTTTATTTGAAAACTATTTCCGCCCAGACAAACTCATTTTGGGAAATTTAACACGCTTTAAAGTTCTGCTGGACTATGAAACATTTCCCGAGAATATGATTAGGTTCGACTGGAGCTATCTGTGGAAACTACCAAAGCTTCAACTGTTCCATTTTGGGGTGAAGAATAAAATTGACAAGGCCTGGGTTAGGAGGAAAATCAATTTAGCAGAAATCCTTTCCGGTTCACACAGACTGGACACGAACACTGTTGAATCTGTGAAGTTAACAGATTTAAAATCATTTCATTTCCATGGAAACCTGGAAACTTCTGCGATTCGCCGATTGGAGAGGATAATGAAGAACTTGGAGACTCTGGAGGTGGTTCTTGACGAAGAAAACTTTCATGTAGTGAAGGGCTCTCGTGGAAAGTTTGCGCAGTTGAAGAATTTAAAGCTGCTTCCTTGCAGTGATGTTCCAGAGGGTTGTATTTCCGCTTTGAAGAATTCTTACCCAGCTTTAAGAATTGAAGATGAATCAAAAAAGTACTCTCCAGCTTTAAGAAAGGAAATTGTTGTTACATTAGATTGATTTTTTACAGTTCTGTGCAATTCTATGTAAAGGCAATGTGTTCAAATGTTTTCATTTTGAAAATAAAATATCTTTGCAATAATCTGATTTCTTTTAGTTTTATTGAATTTAATACATTTTAAACATTTAAAACAGTTCTGACGATAAAAAATTGTAAATTATTTCAGATATAGATAATACCAGTTAAAACTACATTTACACTACAACTTATTCCTTAATTAATAAAGTAATTTACAATTCTTCTTCCTCAAGAGTTGGATCTAACTTTAATGGAATAACATTTTTCTTGTATGATGCGGTTTTTAAATACTTTATAAACGTTTGGAAGAACAAAATCACTTGCATCGTAAAGTTTAAAAATAGCATGACAACAGTCGCCCTCATCCAAAGTAAGAGATTTCCGTTAATCTCTTCAAAAATTGAAGAAAAATGTGGACGAATTGCTGACGCAATCTCTTCCCCGCAGTCGTTCTCGTCCGATAAATTTTTACAATCTGGAATCCCATCGCATTTTAATTCAAACTGGAAAAGAAATTAAAACCCTTAAAAATATAATTTTGACAAGCATAATAAAAACTAACCTTAATGCAACGATCGTGTACTCCACAATCATGCTCATCGAGTTTGCACATTTCATTTTCTAGTTTTGGACATTTTTCTTCATCAGAAGAAGAGAGTAGCGTGCCATTGTAGAAAACCCCTCCGCAATCAATTGTCAGATCGCAAATATCTTTTTCTTCAATACAATTCCCGTTACTACACCTGAATTCCAAACCATTACATACTTTGTAATTTTGGCACTCCAGCTCGTCCTCTTCATCTTCGCAGTCGCTAACCTTGTCGCAAAGCTTACTTCTTTTTATGCATTTTCTATTGGAAAAGCAGTAAAAATGCTCACGATCGCATCTCATGCCAGCTCTGGTAATAAAAACAAAATATAAGCACGTATAATAATTTAAATTAAAATTTTCACTCACTCCACACTTGACACTTTCCACTTTATCCATTGAAGAAAACTCTGAATCCTTGTGAATATTTCCATGTCCGTCGCTCCACATTTTAATTTTTCTGGTGGCACATTTCTTTTAAATGACCCGTGAGAAACTATTCCACAGAGGACTGCAATGGACCCGTTTTTATTATTTCGATAGCAGATAAGCGGTCCACCACTATCTCCCTGTTAAAAATACAAAATTATTTGTAACAAAATTTAGGATAATCCTAGAAGATAGAAGATAGCTTACGGGACAAGGACCAACTCCAGTCTCCGTCTTAATACAAAGTTGCGTAGAAACGACCTCTTCATCCTCATCCTCTTCGCAGGTATTTTCGTTGCCATAAGACAAATGGAACTTTAATAAATGAGTGGTTGTCAAAGAAATGTTGGAGCCGCCGTGTCCAACAACTGTGGCATTTGAATTCGCAAAATTCTCACTACCTTTTGGAAGGTGTATTCTCCCAACATTTTGTGAAAAAATGAAAACTTTGTCAACAACAACTATCGCTAAATCGTTCTCCAAAGTTGTGGAATTAAACTCTGGATGTTCAATATACGATGAAACGTTTCTGATCTGGATTCCCCTAGGTATTCGGTCAACTACAAAGTGGTCAAACTTTTTCAGGGATCCTCCAACCACTGACATTTCTCCTACCTCCACCAGCTTCCCATAACGCCAAAAGCAGTGGGCGCCGGTAGCCACTGTGAACGGAGAGAGAATGCTTCCACCACAGGTAAACTTGCCTTTGTAATATAACTGGATTTGAAACGGGAACTCTCCTCGTTTTGCAATTTCTCCACCAGTTATTGAAAATGTTGGAATTGCGCCTAAAGCAATTTAATCTTTAATTGATTTTTCATATTTAAACTACATTTTAACTTCATGTACAAAAAAAGCACTTAAAACCAAATCTAAAACTTACACAGGACAGTGCAAAATATTGTAATAAACATGTTCCCCAAATAACTTTCTTTCAATTTGCTAAGTTTCATTTTAACTTTAAATCTGAAAAATTAAAAAACAAAACGAAGAAAAGGACAGTCCCTTGCTTGCTCAGTAAAAGGGGGGAAGTCAAATTTGGGCAGTCTGGAAATAGCTGCACTATCGTGGTTCAATATTCAACAGTTTCCTGTCTTTCAAAAAGTGAGTTGAGCAGGTGTTTCACTTTCTGATGTGAGCATGTTTTGGATCCTTTTCCAAGCTTGACAAAGAAAAAATCGGCTGACTGCAGAGATTGCAATAAACAAGCCCATATAAATTTTGCAAGCTCTTCGAATCCTTCATTTCAATCATTTCATCTTTCCTTTTCTTATCCTTACTGGAAAAGCAGTCTACCACTCTTTGATTTTACAGCAGCAACCATTTCTCACTTTTCATCCAGTCCCGTTATATTTTCTATCCCATTGGAATGATGTTCTCTTCCACAAAATTTCACTGATTTTGCATTCGTACGTGTTAAACTCCACAGATCTCTTTCTGATATTGGTTATAAAAATGGAAAAGATATCTTTACAAAATCTACAGCTCGGCCTGATCAGCCACCAAAAGCCTTGTCCAAACTTGCGTACGTGATAAAAAAGCCAATCTGTTGACTGCAAAAAGAATCTGATGCTCTTAACTGTTCAACTTATTTCCCCTTAACTAAAAGAAAGAAACATCATTTTTTGCTGACAGGACATTGCATTGCACGAAAAATCTTCCAGAGATTCTCATTCAGCCACCCACTCCTCCACCACCACTCTTTCTTTGTCTTGAGTTAAACAAGCAAAAAACTCTCCGTTCAACAGTCAACTAAATCCTTTTCTTTATATCCTGTCTTGAAAGCAAGCAAACATTTTAGCATGTTTGTGTAATTAGGATATGGTGATGATGACAATCCCAAAGTATTGAGAGGGTTGGGAACAAGGAGTACAGTTCATTTTGATAATTTCACACCTTTCACAAAGTCATCTGTCATCCTCATCCATTAAAGCCTTGAACGAACTACAAAACAATTTTTTCCAGTTTTAGATATTTCCCTAGCAAACCCAATTAAACTGCAGTTTTCTTACTCGTTTGAAATTTTTGAGTGGAAAGAAATATCTTCTGGCGGAAGATGAAGTGGTGGAGGGAGAAATGGAGATGGCTCAAAAGTTGGTGGCAGAAATCTCCACCCCTGGAGTTAACAATTGACGATAAACCACGCACTTCGCAATGATTTTGTAAGATTTTGAAAATATCACTTATTTTAATATAATAAAAACTTTTTAAATTGACAGGTTTTAAACGGGATTTACAAACATTTGGACTTCTCCGATAAAAAATCATTTCGACTCGTGTGCAAAACTTGGTTGGATTCCAGCCTTGACCCGTGGCGTAAAGAAAGCAAGTTTGCAATTATTGGGTTTTACGGTGAGATCCCAGTTGGCTTGTTGTACAACGTTCCAAACTTTTACAAAGAATTGGAATACCCAGTGCTCAATCTATCGATGGACTCAAACGTTATAAGAACACTTGAACAAATCAGCCCCAAGGAGTTAAAAGTCGATGATTGCTTAAATTTGATTTTGGAAGGTTGAGGGGAACGCCCCGACTAAAAACTTTGCACTTCTTGATTGACTGCTTCAGTCGTATTTTTGGGAGAAAACAAAGGATTGGAATCAGCTTTGGTAGAAATCAAGCATGCAAAGGTAATGGGGTTTACTTAGGTCCTGTGTTTCTTGAGCATTTAGAAGACTTCCGGTTTGATCTGTTTCAAAAGCCAAGTCCAGAGTGCTGGAGGATGTTTGATGGGATGATGCCGAATCTTCAAAAAGTTGAAGCTATTTTTGACGAGAAAACCCTCCCCCTTGTGCTTCAACTTTGGCCAGAGCTGCGACAATGTTTTCTAAGACCTTGTTCAATGGGACTTATCAAAAAGAAAACAATTTTAAAATTGCAAGCGGAAAAAGGACAAGCTACTCAAATAGCGAAAGGAAGGTCTTCGTTTCGTTTATTCGAGTGGGAAGAATGGTGAAATAACGAATTATTTTAATTGTTGGGCACATTTTAGTAATTAAAATATTAAAATCGATTGTCTGAGCTTTAACTGTTGTCAATTGTTAGTGAAATTGTTAAGTTTTAAACAAGTTTAAATTTATTCTTTATCTTTCTATTCTTGTACTCTTACGAATTGAATATTTTGATTATTTTATAATTAATTTTCGAATAAAATATAAATTCCCACAACAGAATGAAAAGGTTTTTGTCACATATTCTTTAAATATTTATGCAATATTTAAGCCAATGTAAAAACAATGCCTTAAAATAACGTAAAGCTCAAATAGGATGTCATAGCATTGTTGTGTAAGCAGAATGCAACAAAGAAATTCAACAAAATGAAAAACTAAACTTTCCCTGTGTATCCCTACCACCTTCATTATTATCAAGATTTTTCTCTGCTGGAGTTTAACATGAGCAAGAAGGACAACCACCTGTTCTTGTAAAGTCACTCATCCTGCAATGCAACTTCCGCTCAAGAAACTTGAAGTGTGGGTTGGCCGGTCATCAGTGAAAAAACCAGATTTGGAGGAAACGGATGAGCATGGCAACAGCAACAGGTGGATGGAGCAGTTCTTTTTTAGTCATTCACTGGCAGTTTTTGTGGAGAGTCGCAATGAAAATAGTAAAAAGTTTTAACCAATAAAAATCTTAAAATGCAGAATCCATTGGAAATTCCTGAGGTAATTATTTTTCGAATTTAAAATTACTTTTTTATATCAAATGTTTTAAAATATTAAAACAATTGCAAGTTTTTGTCAGGAATAAATTTTGTTTGCATGATTATTTTGTATTTGGTTAATTGATACAGATTTTGGCTATTGTTGCGAGTAATTTTCATGAATATGAAGACTTGAAGCATGTTCGAAAAGTGAACAAGAACTGGATGAAGGAGACATTGAAAAAATGGAGGAGCTCTGCAATTTTTCTTATTAACAACGAAACTTTTCCGATTTTATTCAAAGCTTTTGATGAAAGTGACCTCGTCGGGTTATCTGAAGGGGAGAGGGAGGCAGCTCAAGCAAAAAAGGATCCGTTTTTACTGAAGAAAGTCCCCTTTAAACAGTACAGATTTACCAGGGAGCAGGACTGGCGTTATCCTTTGGACAAGAAAGAATTGAAAAAGAAATTGATTTGGGAGAAGGTGATCAGTCCTCATGCTCTGTACTTGGACGTGGGGGAATGTTCCCTTAAAGAATTCTGTAGGTATAATTTAATGGGATTGAAATGGATTTTGGAGCATTCAAAAAACGTCGAGGAGCTTGCAATGGCCCCAATCAACTCTCTCGTGAAAGTCCGCGCCCCGCCAGAAGCTCGCCAGGGAAGTTGCAACCTTCCAGGCGAAGAACATTTATGGACTCAAGGTCCGGATCCGCATTGTGTGAGAACGTTGCTGGACGGATTCTCCGCGCCAAAAGTGCATTCCTTGAGGATTTACTATCCCAGTCCACGTAATTATCAGCGACCCCCGGACATGTCTTGGCAATGCTTTGGGTCTTCGTTTCACGACGCTGTTGAAGGAATCGGGATTGCAAAGTGGTTCATTGGAGGGATGCTGCCCAACCTCAAAGTAAGTTTAAAAATTAGCTTCATTAATTAAATTAATGATTAAAATACTTTCTTGTAGAAATTAGAACTGCCCTGGGAAGACGGAGCAACCTCGATAATCCAGGGATTAACTGAAGCCGTATCCCCAAACGTTGGATATCCCCAACCTGTTAGGCTGGAGTCGATAACCGCGACTATTCCAGGGACATTAAGGGTTTTAGGACCTAATTATCTCAAAAGGTATATAACCGCGACGAATCCACCATTGAAAGAGTTGAGCTTATCAATTTCAGAGTATCGAGGACAAGAACGTGATGTTTACCATTCTCTTCACGCGGTTCGGAACACACTGAACAAACTAGAGCTGCATTATAATTATAATTACTCCACCCCAGAACGCTATTGGTTTAAATACGGAGCTTATTTTCGTCCAGACAGACTCCTGCTTGAGAATTTAACTCATTTTAAAGTTTTGCTGGATTATGAGACATTTCCCAGTAGGTTCTTTAAGTTCGACTGGAGCTATCTGTGGAAGCTACCAAAGCTTCAGGAGTTTTATTTTGGAATGAAAAATAAAATTGATAAGGATTGGGTCACTAGGAAAATCAAGTTGGCTGAGATTACTTCGGGTTTTCATCGTTTGGAACCTGGCACGATTAACTCCGTGAAGTTAACAGATTTGAAATCATTTCATTTCCATGGAAACCTGGAAACGCAAGCGCTGCACCGATTGGAGGAGATAATGAAGAACTTGGAGACTCTGGAGCTCGTTTTTGACAAAGAAAACTTTCATTCGGTGAAGGGCAATGGGACGTTTGAGCAGTTGAAGAATTTAAAGCTGCTTCCTTGCAGTGATGTTCCAAAAGGTTGCTTATCCGCTATGCAGAATTCCTATCCAGCTTTAAGCATTGAGGATGAATCAAAAAAGTACTCTCCAGCTTTAAGAAAGGAAATAGTTGTTACATTGAATTGATTTTTTATTACAGCTATCTTTGTAATTATTTATAATTTTGTAAGGATTTAAAAATTAAAATCGTGTAAGCTTTAATTGCCATGATTTTGTCTGGTTTTTATTATATTACAGCATTAAACTATTTCTATTCATAAACCTCAAAAACATTTCATTATCTACATAGTCTCAACTTACAAGTTGAAGAAATAAAAACTATTTTATTGTGCTGATCATATGATTTTTGAGCAAAACACAAACTTGGCTTTATCAGCATCGTCTTTGAACAATCCAAATAAATGTGCGTAAAAAAATTGCAAAGGAATCCAAGGCCAACAGCAGAGAAAGGAGTTGCTTTAGTTTTTGCAAAAAGGAAAAGAACAGAGCTGACGATCGCATCCTGTTATAAATATACAAATGAGCGCAGAGGAAAATTATGAGCTTCTCGTTTCTTCGCTGATTCACCCAGAAATAGCATAAGAAGGAAGTAGAATTTAAAACCTATCCTGGCTCTTGCGCCGTTGTCAAATACTTCTTTTGCGGTGCAGTACTAACGAGTTACTAACAAACTAACGAGTCGTAAGTTATCCTTTTCTTTAGATTTTATTTTTAAAGATGGCAAACACATTGAACATGACATGATTGTATAATTAAGACGTGGTTATAAGTTATGATGACCATTTGATAGAAAAATGATAATCGTTTGAAATTTATCTTAGAATATTTTTTTAAATTGATTTTGTATATATTGCTAAATTAAGTTATATTCGCACAACCAATTATTCTTTGATAATAAAATTAATTTACAATCCCTCATCCTCAAGAGTTGGGTTCCCTTTTAAGGAAACAACATTTGGGTCAGTGAACCCTTGTTTCAAAAATATTACAGAGGATTTAATAAACAAAAATAATTCTATCCCAAAATTTAAAATGAGCATGACAACAGTCATTTTCATCCAAAGTAAGAGATTTCCGCTAATCTCTTCAAAAATGGAAGAACGCGATATACGAGAAGTCTTCTCGTCCCCGCAGTCGTTCTCATCCGATAGGTCCTTGCAGTCTTTAACTCCGTCACATTTTAAATCAATCTGCAGAAGAAAACAATTTTTAAAAGGTAAGATTTTTGACAACCATGTACTAATAAAAGTAACCTTAATGCAGCGATCGTTGAGTCCGCAATCATGCTCATCAATTTTGCACGTTTCAGTTTCTAGCTTTACGCATTTCTCTTCGTCTGAAGTAGAGAGTAAAGTGCCGTTGTAGAAAACTCCTCCGCAGTCAAAAGTAGAATCGCAAATATCACTTTCCTCAAGACAATTCCCGTTACTACACCTGAACTCCAAACCTTTACATGCTTTGTAATTTTGGCACTCCAGCTCGTCCTCTTCACCTTCGCAGTCGATAACCTTATCGCAAAGCTTACTTCTTTCGATGCATTTTTGCGTTGAAAAACAATAGAAATGTTCACGATCGCATCTCAAGCGTGCTCTGGCAATAAAAACAAAACATATTAGAATCAGCAGAATAAAAGAATTTTTTGAATTAATTTAGCTCACTCGGTAGTTGAGACGCTCCACGTAATCCACTGAAAAAAACTCTGAACCCTTGTGAATATTTCCATGTCCATCTTTCCACATTTTAAGTCTTCCGTTAAGTTATTGCTTGCCTGCCCATAAGAAATTATCCCACAAAGAACTGGAATGGATCCGTTATCATTATTCCGATAGCAGATAAGCGGCCCGCCGCTGTCTCCCTGTAAAAAACAATTTTTATTAGCGAAATCAAAATATCAAAAATAATTAGCGAATTTCGGGTAATCCAGCTAAGATTTAACTTCGTACTGTACAAGATCCAATGCCCCTCTCCACAAGAATGCAATGCGCTTTAGAAACCTCCTCCTTATTATCTGCCTCGAGAACCACATCGCAATTACTATTATTTCCATAAGGCAAATGGAACTTTAATAAATGAGTGGAAGTCATAGAAATGTTGGAACCACCGTGACCAACAACAGTGGCCAAGGAGTTGTCGAAATTCTCGTTGCTTTTTGGAATGTGTATTCTTCCAACAGTTTGTGTAAAATTAAAAGCCTTGTCAACTTGGAGTATGGCTAAATCATTAGTCAAATTCGTATTATTGTATTCAGGATGTTCCAAGTAAGATAACACTTTTCTTATTTGAATTCCCTTGGGGATTCTGTTAGTATTAAAATAGTCAATTTTCTTCATTGCTCCTGCAACTACAGAGATTTCTCCAACATCAACCAGTTCTCCATCATGCCAGAAACAATGGGCGGCGGTTGCCACTGTGAACGGGGACAGAATGCTGCCAGCACAGAAAAACGCGCCTTTGTTATACAGCTGAACCTGGTAGGGAAATTCCCCAAGCTTGGCTATTTCTCCACCGGTTATTGAAAATGCTGGAATTGCGCCTAAACCCAATTAAAATCTTAAATTCATGTACGAAACACTTAAAAATCAAATATTTTAAAACTTACACAAAACGGTGAAAAATATTGTCACTAGCATTTTGCCTGCACAACTTTGTTTAATTATATTCAAGTTAAGTAAAATTTGTAAAACTGAAAAACAGCAATTTTACTCTACTAATTTCACTTCACACACAAAACAATTTTTCTAGTTTCACATTAGTAGAAATATTAGAAGTTGTTTCTGTTGAGTTTATTAACTTTCTTGGGATTAAAACGAACAAATTATTTTAAAAATATTGAAAACGTTTACATTGATTTTACTGACATAAACTGGTTGTGCAAACAAACCATAACAGTTCAGATTCATTTTCCTTTCTTGTAGTTGACAGATGCGCAGTTAGTCGCTTGCTCAGGGTAAAGGGACAAGTTGGTTGTGAGAAGTCAAGAAAATCGAAAAGCTCATGAGGTTTAACAATGAGTTGCTCCCTTTCCCATGCATTTAATATTGAACTATCTCTCTTTCTGAGCGAGCGACGAGTTAATCTCTATTCCAACAAAAACTGCAAACTCTTCATAAAATATACAGCTTGGCCCGACCACCTACAAAGAGGCTTGGATTGACCTGCGTACGTGATAAAGAAAAAACTATTTGCTGACTGCAAAGATTAATTTTAAAATGATACTCTACACTGTTAATGCTATTTTGTGTTATTTAACAGACAGTAATAATTTTTTTTGTGCTGACCTTAGAAATGGAAACGCATTATTCCTATAGAATCTCATTCAGATTTTCACTGCTCTAAACACGCTTTCTTTGTCTTGATTTGAACAAGCAAAAACGTTTCTGGTTTTACTTTTTTGCAATTTTGAGTTTTAGAATTAAATGTTAAAAGGGTTAGTTAAAATAACAGAAATGATATTTTGCGTGTAATTATAAAAAAGATGCTAGATTTCATAAAAATCATAAATGATTTTCATGATTCCATCCAATTCTCAGAAAAGCCAAGTTTTCTCATAATCAGACCAACAAAGAATCAAGAAAATGGATTTTTAATGACGTCAATTCATTACTAAGCTTTATCAGTTTCTTACTTGGAGCTTTTTGAAAACTGACTTTTGAAGCTATTTAGTCCATTCCTAACCTTATGATTATCTGCTATTTGCTTTCATGATTCATTCGTCTCATGGCAATGACTCTGCTCTTGAAGGAATACAAGGGAGAGGATTTAAACTGCATCAACCTTCTGACATTTACTTGTAAGGAAGGAAATTGCTTTATATCATTAGCTCTGGCCGTCACTGATCGTGATTAGACTTTCAAAAAATGAGAAAAAAGACTGCTTAACGAACGGACTTAAGTAACTTATCAACTTTAATTTTGGTAAATAATTTCTTACTTTCGTCATATTTATTGCGTAAATTTAAAAAAAATAGAAAGCATAAACGTAAATGTTTAAATCTTGTTAATTTTGCACAATATCATTTTTATTTCATTTTAATGAGGTAAACTGTTTGTACAACCAAACTATATCATTTCTGATTCATGGTTTGCCTGTTCCTGTTGGTAGATGAACAGTCGCCCTCTCAGAAAAAGCTGCTTTTGTCCATTCAGAAAAACACGCAACCCGTGAACTTCAACAGCAAGTTTTTCCTTTTTCTGTCATTCAATAATTAAAGCATCTCAGTTTTTGAACACGAGTTAATCTCCTTCGACAGAAAATGTTGAGTCATTACAAAATCTACAGTCTGGCCTAACCACCCACCAACAATTTTGTCTAAAATTATGTACGTGGTAAAGAAAAAATTACTGCAGGTGTATAGATAATTTTTTAAGAAGACATTCGACACTTGTAATGCTTTGTTATTTAAAAGATATTCATAAACGTTTTTGTGCTGACCTCATAACTGATAAGCAATCGACTTTGTTCTGGAAAGATGCTCATTTAGCATTCCACAACGTATTTTTCGAAGATTCAATGCTCTAATAAGAATATCTTTTAAGATAAAATGCTGGACTTCGTTTTTAAAGATATATTTATCAATTTAGACGCAATCCACAAAGTGGTAAAGTCTCAAAGTGCCCCTAATATTTAGATATTAACAAACTTTGTGCGAAACTGAATAAATGCATGAAAATATAAAATCTTTCTAAGGTTGACTTGAAAGTTGTGCAAAAGTATTACAAACTTCTTTGAAGTAATTTTTCTGATTAACTTTTTTAATCATCTTTCCTTAAAATAATGACAGATATGATTAAATAACGTTTTAAAGGAATTCAAACATTTAAAAACTGTTTGAGTTGAGATTAAGTAAAAATAATAGGAAGGATGCTGGTTATTACTAGCTTGAAAAGCTAGTCTTGATATCGGTATGTTAGTCTGTCTGTCTGTCTGTCTGTTTCCACGAAAAGTCAAAAATGCCTTAACGGATTTTAACCAAATTTGGCAGAGTTGTAGATAAGCAGCCAG
>JAANSO010000993.1:0-20637 GCA_036507315.1 Lepidocyrtus fimetarius | reverse complement strand
ACTGAAGTTACAACATAGACTGCGTGTATGTAGTGGATAACCTACCTACGCGGCGTGACGTCACAAGGAGTAGCTGCTAAATGCACTTGAGCTGAGCTGCATGTGTATGAACGCAGGTTGCTTGAAGTTGATTAATTAGACTCATCATAAAACCTTTATTTCTTGTAAAGCCGACAATCATACTCTGTAATGATTACAGTAGTAAATAAACTAGCCATAAATAATAAAATTAACACGGATTAATATTTTTTGGGGTAATTTTCAAACAAAAAAAATATTAGAAAAGAAGATATACCTATACCAAACCTAGGTATATTTATACTTTGCAATATTGGTAATCTCTTCACTTCATGTCACCACATTTTAACCTTTTCGAATATTTTAAAGAATCCTGCTTCTTAAATTAGTTTGAACAGAGTTGTGTATTATTTTTAGCCATTTACATAGTTAGTCTTATCTAAAATCTCAACAAACATTTAAAGATTGGTTATTATCTGTTTCACACTTAGGTATAAGAGCAATATTTACAAGAATATGATACAAAATTAATTATACATTTGGTAAAACAATAACAGTAATAAAATTATCATTAGTAAAAAATGTCGATATAATAAAGCTTGAGGTTTGAACTAACATCTCACATTTCATATTAAAATAGGAATGTATATTAAATAAATGTAAATAGTCCTAATCACCGGAATAATCATAGTCAGCTTAAGTAAAAATTAGTGCAAAACTTTGAGATTGCTGCTTTTTAAATGTGTCCGTAAGCTTGCAATGAGGACAAGATGATGTACACAAACCATAAGAAGATCAGGAATGCTCCAGTCATGTACTTCGGGATTGCTGGTCCACCCAACTCCGCCTTTCCAAATACGGACAAGAATCTCCTCAGAATTATCAACGCCAATCCAGCAAATGCCACTGCAGAATATACAGCAACGCTGAAGCCAAGGTTTCCTGCTGGAACAACGAAAATAGTTCCCCTGGCTTGGTGGTATATAGCTGCAATAAGCCATGGAAGCCCCAATCCAAGAAATACATTCACAGAGTTGCTTCCGGTGACGTTTCCAACAGCATTATCTGCATACTTCTCCTGAGTAGCTGCCGCTTTACTTGCAAATAAATCCGGCAATGATGTTCCAAGCGCCACAAATGTAATTGCTATATAAAAGTTATGTGCTTGAGTCATTTTACTAATAATAATGATTACATAGATAAATGCGTAAGTTCTATGAAACTAGTGAAAGCCACATACCAGTTACGCTATCCTTTAGGTTGATAAGACATCCAAAGATAGAAGCCAAGTCTCCAACAACTGCAGTTAGCAATCCAATAGCTGCTAATGAAGAGAAGAAGCAGAGCCAACCTCCACAGTAGCCGGGTGGTGGAATAAGGGCAAATATAACTTTCCAGCCAAATGTCAAGAAATGCATTACATAGTCCAAGCCTGTTGCATTGTCCACATCTCCTCCGTTTACTGTTAGAGCTGCTTGTATTTGAGTTTTCCATGTTTCGTGGTGAACCTGCATTGATTTGATGTTGTGCGATGTCATAACCATCATTCTTTGAAGCACTGAGTGGAAGTCTGAAATATAAAAACGCACACATACAATCATGACAAACTTAGACTTTTATGGTGCTTTATTTATGAAATACAATGCCTCTGCTCTGCTTACCATCATCGTTGGTAATTGTTACTGCCATTTTGGTATTTCTTCCCAATTTCGCTCCGCCGTCAGGATTGGAAAGTTCAATTTCGAAACATTCATCTCGTTCCGGTTTCAAGTCATCAACAATAGGAATCTCAATTGTACGCAACGTCTTGAATCAGCAATAAATGGTAAATAAAAGAAAAAGTTAATAATACCCGGCCAAAATACATTTCGGTATTATTACAACTATTAACTCAATCAACCAACTCAATCTCACCTCCCCATGCTTAAAAACAAGTGTCCCTTCTCCACCTTGGAAATCCTTTGGTGATTTTGCACTACCATCAATCGTTTTCCATTGAACGGACACGTCTCCATCAGCACCATTTGTTCTCTCGACGTCAATGCAAGCAAACTGACAACTTTCTTTCACAAGCAAACCTCTTTTTCTGAAAGATAACACTCCAGGCTCTATAATTCATTAAAGCAAGCAAACAGCCAAAACCAATTAGTAATCTTGTATTAGCACAAAAGAAAAGCAATTTCGGCAGGTGATAAACACGAAAAATGTTGGCCATACCGTCATCATTTAAAATTATTATTTCCATAATAGGCAATCTCCCAAGCACCACATCTCTGCGATCATATCCCTCATCAATCACTGACAACCTGAGAAAAAATTCCTCATCAGGCTCCCACTGATTATCATCAATTATCTTGACCGTGAGTTCTCGCTCCTTAGCATACGGTCCAAATACAAGTTGCTCATTAATTTGTACGTAGTCCGATCCTGCTTTTGCTGTTCCATCAAAAGATTCCACACGTACTCGGACAGTATTGTCCATGCGGCCATGACGAACAATTGTCACATTGAATTTTCCAATATTTTCAGGCACAGCATACGAAGCTGCATGAAATTCCACAACAGATTTCTGATTGGATGGCTCTCCTGGCACTGCAGGAACTTGACCAATGTCAGGGACATCTGGAGACGCATTAATGGTGTCGTAGACCTAATTAACCAGGATAAAAAATAAATATAAAGTAAGGTATTATGTCAGAGACTGAGAATAGTTTGTTTCTATTCATAACAAATATTGCATACCACTCTAAGTTTATCCGAAAGAATAGGATGAACTCTTCTGCTTCCGGACAATCCACGAACAGCTCCTATACGATACCAAAGCCTGGAATGGGGTTGGCTATCAATCAATCTATAAAAAAGGAACACATATGCGTACCATTAATAGAGGAAAACTTCCTTGTAAGAAAGAACTTGCAGTTCTGAATTATATAATAATAATGTTTTACTTGGTCGCAGCAAGAACCGCAGCGTCAGTGTCACTGAGGTCAGGGAATTTCCGCAATTCTTTGTAGAAATCAATCAGAGCCTCTTTGTCCACTTCTCCTTCTGCTGAGAACAACTTCTTTTGCCTTTCGAGCATAGATTCACCTGCAAAGACAATTAACATTGAATTAGTTTTAAATCTGTTTTTAACACAAATTGAAAGTGCTATTGCATTTAAATACAAAAAGAAAATTTAATATAATCCGGTGCTTCTAGTATATAGACTAAACGTGCAACATAGCTTTGCTTGAAAAAAGTAACAAGAAGAGAGTTTCATAAACACAAAAATAGCATAAAACACAAAATATATGCATGCTGGACAACACAAGTACAAAATATAATATAATAAATTAATCACGTAATGCAAAATATTATGTAATAGTATACGTACACATTTGCACAAAAGTTATTTGGTAATTGTTTGTTAAGTTGATATTAAAACATTAAATGACACTATAACTAACACTAGTGTAAAACAGTGACGAAGTGGCAGTTACAAACGAAAAGAAAATTGCCACATTTTTCAGTTTAAAAATCTGCAGTATCGAGACCTGGAGGAAATGACGCCCGTCCAGAACGAGCTCGCTCCGTTCGAATTTTAAGTTTTATCCGGCTAATTGCTGCAATTAGCAATGATTGGGGCTTGGTAGGTGCTAGAAAGGAATCATATTATGGAGGAGTGCTTAAAGGCGGGTTATACAATTTGAAACGAGAAAAGAGAAAGATAAAAGTAAACAGGTATGAAAAAGAGGGCAAACAGAAATGTAAAAACATTGAATGAAAAGTCACATTTAGAATTAAACTGAAGTTTCAAGATGTAGATTAAAAATGTAAGTCGTATGAATAGAAAAACAAGAGTTTTAAAGCTTACAGCAGCAGCTCAGTATCACACGAACATTTTTTCCGGAATCGTTTCAGCAATCAGAATAACAAAGTGTAATAACCAAAATCAAAACATCACTTACACTCACCACCAGGACTACCATTTCCCATTCCTAGCTCAATTTGTTGATCAGCAACAGTTGGAGTTCTTTTCCGGAAGGTCCAGCCTCGGTCAGCTAGCCACGCAATTAGCACAAGCGCTGGGAAGTACAGGAAGGTTAGAACAGCTTCCCAAGTATCCACCACTTCTGGTGTCACGAACTGGAGTATTACCAGGAGCCAAATGTACGCGAACAAGCTGAATACGGTTGTGATGAGAAACACCTAAATAGTTGTAACAAGCAAAACTATTATAGTATAGACATATTTGTTTTTAAATGAACGAATTGGCTATGATTATGATTGATAAATAATTTATGATATAATTCAGTAAGAGACAGAGACATGATTTCAAATCCAAGCTTACGTTGAACAGTCTGATTGTCCGAATCTCGCCATTGGGAATAGCCATCACACATACAGCACAGATAACCAAAAGGTTGAAGGCAGCGGATCCTACAATAGTACCAGGTCCTAAGGTCCCAGCTTCGAACTTGTTCCCAACGATTTCAATACATGATAGGAGAATCTCAGGAGCAGACGAGCCAAGAGCCATCAACGTTAAATTAGCCACCGTATCGTTCCAAATCCTCACCTCAACCACATCCGGGTCACCATCTTTTGTACCAGTTGATAAATAAATCTGTGGAGGAAAATAATTAAAAATCATTTCAAGTCCTAAAACCCACTGGCTCATAATACTAGATTCGATATGACGATAAAGCTGTTATTTACCTTTTTGGTTTTACTTGTAATCTTTTCAATGGATCCCATAAAAATATCCGCCACGATTGCCACCCCCATGAAGCAATAAATCAACCCACAACAATACAGGATAGCTCGGAATGTCGTGTTCCAAGTGCTCTCGAAGGGAATAATAGGAAGTAGCAGACCATTCCGACAGACGTCATTGTATCTTCCGTAAAACGTGTAATTGTCACTGACATCCGGTAGCGACCCCATCTTGATGCTTTCTTCGCGGGGTTACTTCTTGGACGGAAGAATTTCAAAACAGGAAAAGGTTTGATTACTTTAATTCTCCATCAGAATGGTCCGACAAGAAGGCACTGGTTTTGTTCCACGAGCAAAGGATAGTCTAAAAACAAGGCAAATACATATAATTAAAATCAACTGTGTAAGTGTAAGTTAAGTGTAATTACATCAACTTTATCAGAAGCAACATTACGAACTAATACCACGGGCACATTTAATTACCGAATTTTAATCTCTTCCAAAAAGACGAGATTTTGTTTGACAAAACAAAAATTGTCTTTGCAAACTTTTAAATGCACTTGCCAAAATCACAAAAATAATGCACATTTCCAGACAGCTCTCGCTCCCCTCTCATGAATTATCTTTTGACAGGAAAACCACAAACTAAAGTCTATCTGAATTTCATTATCTTCGCAATTAAATGTTTGCTTCCCATTAAAAGAATGACTTATGATGATGTAATGTACAATTATTTGACTTTTGGAATTCATTGAAGTAAATTCAAAACAGATGCTGCATTGCGTATTCCATCACAAGTCGTGGGTGGAATTACATCAATGAATGGATGAGAAGAGAACTGTATGAATTGCCTTTCTTTTGCAACTCTTACGTAATAACATGTGGCAATATAAAATCCTTTAGATAACAAACTTGGTTTGTGATCTTTTGAGAGATCATACGGATCCGCAGATGATATAAACAAACACTTTCAGTCAAAGTGGTGGAGTAAACAAAAAAGTAGATCAGAAGCGTCCCGCACAGCGTTTCCACTGTCAAAAGCCAAATGTGAACAGATTTGAACTTATGTTTTTGCACATCTTTCTCTCTGGTTTTAGAACTGCACAATTTTCAGTATTTTGGAATGTTTTTGGAACGCAAATAGGAAAGCGTTTGATTTTTCATGATTTTTCATTTAACAATGACTGAAGAATTTAATAATAAGAAAGATATAGCTATACTAGTTAGATTGGTTGATAACTTCTAAAACTGAGAAATTAAGTCATGAAGTCTGCTCATTTATGAACGATTTTGTTCACATATGGATTAAGTTTTGATTTTAGTATAATCTTTTTATGTAACTTCAATATTTCCGTTTCGGTTTCGCAAAATAAAGCCAATAACACACGCCTGTTTACTAGGAATTCGGGTCATATTGCCCCACCGTAACTTACGATTAACGTATTTAACGGTTCACAACATTACATTTCATTGGCACTTTTAAAATGTAAATAGTAAATGAGTCATTTTAGATTTCATAATAATTTTCACTTTTTAATCGCCAAAAACATATACCTAAGAAGATTAGCTGTTATATGTTTTAAATGCGTCATGTGTCATAAAAGCTCAAAATGTTTGTTTTGGAAGGCACGATTTGAAGTTTTTAGTTTGCATTTCCACCTTCTAGATAAATCAAAATATCATGAATCCTAATTTTGAGTTTAAATATACTTGCTTAATTTAGGGGTTAACATTTTACTTTTACTATAAAAGTCGCGTTTGTATTCCTTTTTGGGCTTAAAACGATACTATGATACACGGAAACTATGACTCATTCAGTCAGTGTCGATTTCATAATATAAGTTCCTGTACCATGTAAATAAGGTAAATTAAATAATCTTCATATCTGTATATACCCAACCCAAGATTAATATAGATTTCAATCGTACTACATAAGTAAACAGCGATCGTGATCACAACTAATCGTAAAAAGTATTTATGTTTGGAGAGTGCAGACAAAGTTGTTTTGAGAAGACAAAGCAAAATTAAAGTTCTTATGGGGCAAACTAAGATTATTGGTTTTATTAAAATCTTTTGTAAGTTTGATTATGAATTACTTGAAAATATGAATTATCTAATGACAAAAGCTCCTCTTCGGAATTATTTATGCAGATTACAAAAAGGATCCCTTCGGCATAATTTATGAATCAGAGATTGACAAGCCAAGCCAAGCCAAATCAAATCGGTATTCTATTAATTGCTCTCAAACTTTCATTCAATTGTTATAAAAGCGCACAGATAAAGTGATTTTGGCAATTATGAATTCTAATCAGATATGCATAAACTTGACATTTTAATAACGAAATTGTCAACCTATTTAAAGCAACATGGAAAATCAATAAAATAAATTAGTGTTCATTGACAAATGCAATTAAAAACACTGAAAATCGATTTAATTGAGTTCCATTAGCATAATCAACCACTTTCTATAACTGAAACTCAAACGAATGGAAATAACTCCAATCTTATCGAATCGATCTGTCTGGAACCGAAACCGATTGATTGTGTTGCTAAATTGAGTTACAATGAAAACGATTAAAGCTTTCTATTATATATATATAAAATCATTTTGGTTAAATAATTTTTTAAGCCAAAGCAAATTAGCTGATAAAGAAAGTTCGAAACAAAAATTGTTTCAACAAAGCTGAAGGCAAAGCAAAACCTCTGGAACAGCTCGAACCTGAAACGGGACTATTATTGCCTGAAGTATTCACTAGTTTCACCCAGAATATTAATAACCCGATAAATCAATTAAAAAAGCTTGGGTAAATCTCATTCATATTCATAGCAAAATGAATTGCAAACAATCCCCAACACGATGCAATTTGTCCTATCATATCTCCACAAATAAGTATAGTAGTCTTAGGAAATTCATGTAATTTCTCACTTCTTTGTAGCAGCAAATTCATGTAATTTTGTAATCAAAATTTAATTACATACATGAAATAAACCTACTTGGCTCTGAAAGGCTGAATGGTTGTAAGGAATGTATTATTTGTCAGGCTCACATATAATATTCATCTCATATAGCTGCATTTTCATGTAATTTTAGCATCTATATTGTAAGTTTTGTAAGTAATAGCTTTTCAATAACAAGCTCAAAATGTTATTAGAAACTGCCAAGTATACTCCATGGTTGAATCTATGAAAAACAACTAATTATGAGATGACCATTGGTCTCCCGTCGCCCACACCCGTAATGTGATGCGTCACTTTATGCTAGCAACTATCTATACAGCATATAGCACCTTGCTGGCGATAAATTGAATCCTGCTTCTCTTGGGTATTGTGCACACGCTGCATTTATTAAGTGCTCGTGTCAGAAAATGGCCCTGAGTATTCCTAATGATAGTCTTCTTGATAGACCAACCAACTACACGACTATGTATAATTAATCACAATCGCAGGAATCTTCAATGAGCAACATACATTGTGTAATATAAAATCCTATTATAGTCACAACTACAACAATCTTCTTCCTTTTTTGTCGGATTAATCTCCCACAATTCGAGTAACCTTGATCTTCAAGACATAATAACAGAAATTATCTCTTGTACACCTTTTCTTATTATTATTCTGCTGCATCCAAAACTAAACCAGCAGCATAAATCATTATTATTAGCAATACACCATGTTCCGTCTTAAAAGAAGAGGAACTGGACTAAACTCTTATTATACCTGCTATGCATAATACCAGGCTTGTTTTTCCAGAATTGCTAACAAATCTCTGGTTGCGCATCTATTAAAATAAAATAAGTATTCCAACAGCTACTTGGCACAAATGGCATGAATTTTAAAAATCACGTTTGAAACGGATATTTTATTATGTACTAATATAAATGACCAGAATCAGAAGTGACATCATTCCAAAACATTCCTAAAGAATTGCACAACTAGGCAGCATAATCATCAGCATTCAATAACATTGCAAATTATAATATTTTTTGTAACGTGACCTCTATTATTTCTAAATATTGCATGACACATGTACAAATACAGCAGAAGCGTAGTATTACAATCTCGCACGACATTAACTTCCATAATGGTTTATATCCTGTCATCCTTTGTGGCTTTGTAAAAGCAGTGATATAAAGACGATCTAAAAACATCACAGATTCTGCTTATCATCAGGTAAGCATTAGTTGGTCTATGATAAAACGTCTATTTCCATAAATAGAAATTATAAAATAATCAAGGATCATAAATAAAAGATAGTATCATGATTCCTCCTTGAGTTTACCCTTGCACTCACCGTTCATGTCCGTTCAGTATTATGATGACGATGACGTGATCATTTTGGACTTACAAAGTTGTTGCATCACCATTATATCATCGTTATCATGATGATGATACATAAACTTTATCTTTTTTATTGTACTACTCATTCGCATGTCAGAACTAATACTGTTGGTTGATTGAACTGATTTGTCAATTAGCAGGGCAGGAAATAGCTTTGAGATTTGTAAGCACGATTCCCATTTACTCGTTTTAAAGGCATGATGAAAGACGATACTCCCACGATATTGTGATAGTTTTGTCAAGGTAAAACAATAAAAAATGAAAGTAAGTGAGTTTTAGTAAAATTATTATCATGTCATTGTCATTTAGAAAACACAAAACTAAAAATATATGTCATTTTCATGAATACGGAATCTTGTTTAAAAATTGCATTTTACATGATTAACATATTGCAGAGTGACCTACCCTTCTTTGTCGGTAAATTCTTGAGAAAAAGTTAATAAAACGCTCTTATTAAGTATCATAAATACATTCATAAATTTGGCAAAAAGTAGGCTGAATGGTTATTATGAATCATGAACAGTTGAACTCTTTGATTTTTCAGGCACGAATGAATAACTGGTGCTAATTAGGGAAGTGTAATAATCACACAACAAAAAAGTGTGAGCCAAACTATAATTCGCCAATTAACGTTTAAAAAGTGTTAATGCAAGTTTAGAAAAACAAAGGTATCGAACCCAATGTGTGACAAAAGTTTAAATTTTAAACCGTCCATAATAATAATCGAAGTTGTTGAATAGGGAACTTTTAATTTTCCATAAGCATTTATGAATCATACTTATTTTTAGCTGCTTACTTTCTCCTTGTAATTTTGTAATTTTGGAATAATTAATTATTATAATAGAATACTGAATGAATGCTAAATTGCAATATGCGTCAGTGATATCGTTGACCTGCATTCCCACTTTAGCTTTTACTATTATCGCTTTAAATCTTTTCCAGTCATTATTCATACAAAAAACAGAGCGTGAAAATGAGTGCGTGCGGAGAACAAAGTTAGACAAAGTTGGTTTGTTCCAAAATTCATTTGCTTGTTCATTGTATCGTATTCTAAGTTTGATATTTTTCAAACTTATAATTTTAGATACAAATGGAAGTTTGCAAAAAACTTTCTTATTTGGGGTCTTCGTTTGCTAACTTTCTTTTCGAGAGAACAATAAATAATAATCCAATTGAGAAATAATGATATGATATGATGATCCAATAAAGAAGTGAGTAACCGCAAGTATTTGCTTTGCAACCATTTGTAATAAGTACTTGTACAAAAGTAGAATTGATTTGTGGGTAGAGAACAACATCATTAATATTAAATGACATATTGTCAAGGGTTCAGAATGTCATTGACAACGTCTAATTCTATTTCCATGCGTCACGCTGATGATAGCCATCTTCGAGTTCTGGACCCCTACCACTAGTTAGACGAGACATGCAACGCCATCATACTAAATCTACTAAACAGCAAAAGGCAATATGGTGACATACTGCTTCTTGGAAATTGTCAGGTTTGTTGCTCACATAAAAGCTGCTACTCTGGTAAATCTCAAGTTAAACTGTCCAAAGGTTAACCTTCTATTCTATCTTTTTACTTTCTCTCATGCGAAATTGCCAAAACAAAAATAGGTGTACCAAAGAGAAAGAAAGTGAATGGTTGAACAAGAAACGAGTGTGTAAATATGGGCATGATCAATGTTGTAAAAGTAGTACCTAACCTGGATACTTTCTTTGCATCATTAAATATTTTAGTAAATTTTTTATGCCCACATAAAACATGGAATGAATATTTATACTAAGAATTTGATTCGCCAGAAACATGAAAGCTAGTGAAAGTCTGGATTCATATGGAAGTTTGAAGTGTCCATACAAAAGGAGAAGGTATTATACAAAAGGTAGTACAATGAGTAAATTACCGACAAATAAAAGCGAAAATTAACTAACTACTTATTATACTAATAAAACACATAAAATTTATACGCAAGTTCTTAAAGTATTACCGAAACTAATTTGCATCTTAGCACATTTAATAATAAATGAAAAGCCTTTTTGAAAAATTAATTAACCTTAACATGCAAAAATTATTATTTTGTGAATATTCTATTCCTTCCGCTCTGTTTAAAAGCAACCTGCAATTCGAAGGACAAATTTTACTTGCTAAGAGATATGGCTCATAATAAATTCATAACGGAAAGAATTACAATCAGTATTAATATCATCGTAGCCAGTTTTACTATTACTACCATAGGATTTTATTACCTAAATGAACTATATTACGGTATAGTTCTTGTTATTACGGTTTTGCTCGAACATTTAGATCTTACTGTAAACTCCCCTATCCCTATTTATCTACGACCTTATATTAAGAAAGTAAAATGATAAAACATGACATGACACGGTGTACAAAATTGCAACAAAAGTTGCAAAAGTAAGGTACTTCTTCCAAATACATTTTCTGAATCACCATACAATGCAGCCATAGATTTCTCCAGGCTTTAATTGATCCATAACGAAACAGCAAAACCAAAATACGATCAAAAACTAGGTACTGGAGCATTGCAATGCAATTAATTTTTAAATAGGTATATGGTATGGATAGTAATAGTCGCATCTTGATCTGACAAACTGCCAGCATTTGCTGCGTTTGACCAATAACTCATTCTCAATTCAGAATCATGAAATCTTAGCTTACATACTACCTATTATGTTTTCCAAAGCATTTTTTGTGTTCAGTGCTAGTCAGTGGTGTACTGTAATCAATTAATATTCAATTATTGGGAAAATTGCAAAAACAGATGCAGGTTTCTCTCAATGACCTAGTTTTGCTTATGATTATTGTCTTTAATGCTCCAGAGAATTTAGACTCAGCTTTGCATTGTTGACATGGGTCGTAAAAAGTATCATTTCATTTCAATTCTCCACTCCAATAATATCGACATTGTCAAGAGTGTCATTTATTTGTTTGTCCAATAATTGAATTTTTGGTAAAAACAGCAAATAACGCCTGCATAAGTACGCAAACATAAGTAAAATATCATTTATTATGATACTTCGCAAAAACTATTATGAACATTTTATAGTATTTTTGTAGATATTTCTAGCACTACGGTGAATATAAAGCAAACTACATCCTGAAACATATGCTTAGGTAAGCCAGCAGGATTATAGCTTTGTTATATTGCGATTTTCATGTTTGAAAGACCACGCGGAAAGAAAAACGTATTATACCTTTTCAAATTAAATGTAAGACCTTCCTTTGCTTTGCCATTTTACATTTTGCGTTGGTATTTTATTTGAAACAAACTTTCAATGTTTTATTGCATTTCTACACCTTCATGTTAAATGACCTTAAACGAACATCTCTCCTCGTTACTTTACGCCTACCCAAGGCATTCTACGTTCATTCAGCGTATCTTTGATGAGGGAAATTTTCTTTGTCTGTAACACAGAAATCCTTTGAAAATTAAATACAGAAAGATTTCAATTGTAAGTGTGCCTCTTAATTAAAATCAAAGTTTTGTGGTACAATGTTGAAGATTTCTTTCTTTTCAACAAAACAAATCAGTAAGAGCACGTAGGTGTAGAGTAAAAATGCAATTTAGTATTATATTATGAATATGTTGTACATTTCACTCAATTTTAAATGATTATTTATTCGATGTACAACAACAAAAAAAGTTTCTCTTCTTCGTCCACAAATACTCATTCTCGTTTCTCTTTCATTCTTATCGTAACTCGCAAAAATCATTTCATAGTGTTGGTCTTTTGAGTTTCTGAAACCTCTTCAAATTGTTTATAGAATGCAGATGCACTGGTAATAAACATTTAAAACTATTTATCTACCTTTCTTGTTAAAATTGCCATATTGGGGAAGCCATTTTAAAACCTTTTTTAGCTTTACATCCCCAACCAACCAATTATATGCTGTGACATTTAAGAAAAGATGTAGTTTTTGTAGTTGTGAGTTTCTTATAGTTGAGATTGAAGCGTGCATTGAACCCAAACTGTAGAAACCGTTCCGTAGTACAATTCCCGAAGTAAACATTGACATTCAGCATAAATAGATTGCGTAATTATGCATGCGGCAATAGAAATTCCTGTCCGTCAGTTTCTGACAGTTGCTTCTGCTCTGAAAATTAGCGTTTTTATGCGGTTAGGCAGCAATATTGCTTTCGTTGGTGTTGTATTAATGAGTGAGTGGGTATTAAATAATTAACAAATCATTGTAAAATAATGTTATGACAGACAAAATAATTTGGCTACTCACGCATAATACCAAAATAAAGAAGCTGCAGCTAGCTGCATGAGTACTTCATCTCATCATCTCACTGTTACATTCATGTCTATGAAAACTGCCCTGATCGCAGTAAATAGGACTTACATTTGTGTATTAATTAACCCTGCCATGATTATGGGTATTCCAGTCCAGTCGAGAACAGTGAGTGTTTATAACGGAACTCTGACAATTATTTTTGTTTATTGTCAAATGAATAGGGATACAGGTAATGTAGACCAAAATGAAACTGTGTGATATAAATTAATATCATATAATATACAAGCTAGCAATTACGCATTAATCAAACTATTTCCAACTGCGAACCAATTCAAATTAATAAATCAATAGAAATTAATAATCATCAGAATATATAAGCTCATCTTCCCGAAAACTTTTAATTGAAAATTCGGAAGTTTTTTCTTAAAGATTTGCCTTTCTAAGCTTTGATTTTTGTTCTACCAAAATAGATATTATGATATTGTATGATGTTATCTGAGATTTACGTGTAGAATTATTTTATCAAAATTCAAACTGAAGTTGTCTTTGAAAAAGGTGAATTATATGATGGGTCTGATTCATGCATAGAACTTACAAAAAAGACGTATTATTACAAGGAAAAATGTCTGACATGCTGAAATTATATACATGAGCGAGAAATGCAAACTTCCTGTTGAATTCGTTATAGCTCCAACGTAGTATTTCTAGCAACCGTTTATGCAACATGCTTCAATTTTATCCTAATACAAAAGAACAGGTAAGTAAACAGTGCTAGTAAAATGTTTGCGAAACACTAATCAAGAGAATTTCCTTTTCCGGATAAAAATGTGCTAAATAATAACATATTTAAACGCTGATTACAGTACCTTCTTGAGCAAAACTGAAGGTTACTTATACCTATCGTTGTATTAATGCTTATTGTGCAATCTGACCATTATATATAGTATGAAAACTCTCCTAACTTTAGTGATTTCTAGCATCTTCATTAAGACAAGAGGAGTTGGAGAAAATTATATAGAAAACGTGCTTACGAGTTGGTATGTATGTTTTGATCCACTTTTGTTTAATCAAACTAATAAGTTCGATATTTTTTGGAGTCGAGCAATATCTATAAAGAACACACAGGATTGCAATACAATCGATTATTTATAACTTTTACACCACAGCTCGGTCTGTTCGGGTTCGCACTGTTTTAAGTTCTAGTATAGTAATGAAGTATAGTAATATAGTAATCAACATTTGCTACTCCGTAGATTTCTTGTAGCTTTTTCCCAAAACAAATTTCGCAACAACTGTCAAAACTTTTAAATTTTAACCCAGATCTTTCCCATTTATCAATTAGTTCAATCAGTGTTGCCCGACATGGAACTCATAGTATTTCACAATTGACTTTAAAAATACAAGAAAACTAGGGCACATAAAAAATGTCATAAAAACTCTTTAGTTTAAAGGTCACTACAAAAAGAGCACGGAAGCAAACTTATTAAAACCCTTTCTCATTTAATTTCCTTTTGGCTATAATGCAGTGGAAAATGTCCCGAAGGTTATATTTTGCACTTGGACTATTACTTATAAAGGACACTTTCAGTATTTCAAGTCTCGTGTTTCGTGCGGCTTATCATAGTAATTTAGCAAAACAAATGAGCGATCATAGCCTCCAAAGAGTGAGTGTGGTTTGTTCATTGGAGAGCGTCTCTGGAAAGTGTTTGGCTAATAACACCAGCAAAATAATTTCTGCAAGTTGCTCATTTCACTCCACACAGGTGAATAAGTTAGTTGCCTTTGCATTCACTTGGTCTTCATGTGGAATGAGTTGCTATCTCATGTTTGTAATTACATTGAAATGTTAAGTACCCAATCTCGTAATGCACTGTTGTATTAACCCTATCCCTTACTCATATTTTAAAAGAGAATGTCTACAACAACACGCAGATGAGTGAGAAGCATTTCAACAATATAAAATATAAGGAATTTAAAACGCCATAATAATCGCCAGCATATCATCAGTATTACAACGATGCGATACACAAATTTTTTTACGCTTGTCACTTTCCTCTCAATTCATGTGGGTTTTGTTTTTTCGCTGCGCTGCTGCTGTGAATATTATTATGTTGTATGTTGAATTATTTATATGGATTACAAACACAAAACAGGTATGCAATGCAATACTCACTTTGTTCAAACAATGGTTGTTGCCGAAGATAACACAACTTTGGCATTGTATTACCTTCATAAAATCAAATCGAAGTATTATAAAGTACATGCGCATATAATAGGCATACGATACAACTTTTGCAATTTAAGCTATGAAATAAAACAAAAGTTTTGCTTTGCGTAGAATGATGTGATGTTTATAAATAGCACGCACATTTATAGAAAACATCAGGGAACAATACTGTATCTAAATTTCACTGAGAAACAATAAATCATAATTTTTAATCTGCACAACTTATTTGTTGTCGTTTCTAATGAAATTACACCATCATATTCATGCGTACTGTCAAATAAGATTTCATTATAGCATGCAGGGTCTATAATATAATATTTTCTCACGAATTTCTCTCCATCTAATATTTAATGCAAACTAATCATTTGTCAAAGGGAGATCTTTTTGTTATAAAAAACTATTCATTTGTTAATGTTCTTTCTCTTTTATTAACCATGATTTAAAAGACTACTAGTCAAAATTGCAAATATGTAGAACTGTTGGGATGGAACAAGAAGGGTTTCTTTCAAAAACATTTTAGCATGGGATTTTGTACTTAAAAGATCCACAGTATCCAAAGCATACGCACGCAATTCTTCTCTTCACCGAATACAATTCTCAAAATTCTTGCTGAATAATTCACGGATTTTGATAGACTTTTCATACAAAAATGTTATTATAGCCAACCTAAAGCCAGTGAAAATGTTATTGACATTTTCCCTCCATCACATTGAACAATCAAACCCTTTCATACTTCATAACAAAATACTTGCTTGCCAGTTTAACGTGCGCTATTCACAGAAAAAAATTAAATCCCTTTTAATCATAAAGTTGTATTGAGATAGAGACAAATGAATATAGCCAGGAGCCAAAAAGAAGCTGCATCATATCATCAAGCCAAAGCACATATACAACCCTCATCAGCCCTTTCCGCTGTCTTTTCTCTGATGGTTGCATTATTGTTGCTACTTAAAACGGAATAATTCCAACACCTCTCTCCTATAAAAGCAACCCCAATATATTACAGTATTATAGGTAGCTAAATCCACACATCAAGCATGGCCAGCAATGAAACTACTTACTTACCAGGCATGTTCTTTAACTGCCGTGAGAGTTATTATATGAGTAAAACTTATTTGATTCTACAACATTTTTGACCCTGATTATGAATGTTTTTTTTGTAAAATGTACTCATATTGATACGTAATGAGAAAAACAAAATATTCGTCTCTAGCAATTTGATAATTTTCTTCAAAAAGCTATTTTTGCAAAAAGAAGCACGGCAAAGAAGAATATATAGAATCTGCTAAAGTTAAAGTCGATTTTGTATTTTATAATAATATGTATTGCGTAGGTTGTATTGGGGCCCTATGTTTTGGTATGTATGTATGATAACTTTGGCTTTTAAAAATTTCGCCATGATTATTCTTTGCCAAATTAGCTATTTGAAGATACATATACAATCTGATATTGAAAATGTCATCGGCAAATGTTTTATCCTTACGTAAATTTACAAAATCATTCATTTATTAAATTACCATGTAAGTTTTGAAAAAAATAAATTCCGATTCCTAATCGGCATAAAAATGGTCCAGAATCAACTAAGCATTGCTCATAACTTTCATGGAGGTTAAAGATCATGCCTGGTTAGTATGCAATGAGGTTCCTTTCTACTAATTTATATAGACAAATAATATGTACAAATCCAATCTAGTAATAAACATAGTACAGTCAATTTAATTTCTTTACTAATTGTATTTTTGTATAGGAATTTCCTGTTTTTGTATTAGAAGGATTAAATTGAGATAAAATTAATACGAACGTTAACGTCCTAACAAATTAATCATCAATTATTTTATCTAATTGACTAGTCTTTGACTATTATTAGACACTAACGTCAGTTAAAATTTTACGCATAAAAATGTTGCCTCATTTGTAACTTGTAATGTTATAATATTTTGGAAACCGGGAATAAGTTGACGCAAATCAAATTTACGTATCAGCCTTATATTATTTTATTACCGTTTTATTTACAAGACAATTTGGAAAAACAATTATAGCTTTTAGCTATTGTCTTAATTTGTTGACGCAAAAGTCTCGTATCAAATTAGCATTGAAAGTCTAGGTAGCAATAATAATCTTATGGTGCCGAATTGGTATAAAAAGAAAAGAAAAATTAAGAACTTTATCAAACGCTGACTAGCTTTCAAGAAAGAAGAGCCTTAACCAACCAAAAGAAAGAAGTAACAACACTTGGCAATGAAAATTTTTGCAGTAGTTGTCACCTTGGCTATACTTGTAGCAGCCACTGTGGTAAGTATTCGGTCTATAAATTGGGGCAGTGTATAGTAAATTAGTTAGGTTTAATGTTTTTGTATATTTCAGGGAGTAAATGGAGACGTTGACTATGGGGATAAACAGCCAGAAACTGAGTACGAGAAAAAATTCGCTGAATGGCGTAAAAGAAACCCATACTAAACCTTTTATTCTTTCTGGATCTGCCTATTCCTTGGACCAATGGCTCGGCTTGCATATGGACTGTCTAAAAACCCAAACAAAAAATACAAAAAAAAACACTTTTTAATTTGAATTCTAAAAATATCTTAATTGGCTTAACGATTCAAAATTTCAATAAATTCTTATTCGATTTTCATTGCATCAATATACTGACTAAAACTCTTGTTTTTATTTTAAAGCACATGATTGTTCATTTGTAAGTTTTACACTCGAGAGTACTAAACTGATGAAAAGACTGGCAAATACGATATATAACAAATTAAACAATAACAAACTATTACTTGCATTAATTCAAACCCAAAATCAAAAAGGCCATTTCTTTAAAATTTTCAAAATAAACATAAAATGACATGTAAATTTATTATTGATTTAATGCTTTAGCTCTATATTAATTTTACTTGTATTGTAGATTATACAATGTCTGCAAATAATATAAAATAGTTTCTTGAGTCGCCAATTTTGACAAAAACATATAATCAAGCTCGAGTCCAAATTTGAGGTCAAAATTCTATTGATAAAAAAGGGTAGTGGCAGTGGCTTTAAGTTTGAACTCAGCGACCCCGATTACCTGTTTTAGGAATAGTTTTGACATAACTGGTAATACAATAATCCATCTTATATTAGTTGAATATCTTTTACCATCGACAATAAATTTCCATTTGGAAGACATTCCAAAAATCCAAAGCTCAGCCTCACCATAATAAGTACTGGAAGAGTTCAAAGTTTAACATTATTATTTAATTTCATTTTTTGCATTTTTTGACTTTGATTATGAATCTGATATTTTTGCTACAGGTGGGTATCTGACAAATTGTCGGATCCAAATGCACTCGATCCATTCTGCTTTGATATAGTTGCTTCATTCTCATCTTAGTGTTGGAATTGTCTTATGATGGAGGAGAGATGCAGTCACCATTGAAGAGGAACCTTTCTTTACCTTGATAACTTCATAAGCCTTTCAATCTGTGGTAAAATAATATTGGACTTGAAATCTTAAACGTAACGCTATATGTTACTTTTTTCGTTTTCTTACGGTAACCGTAACGTAATAATACGGTAATACCGGCGGTACCACCTTTATCAAGTCATTTGGATTTATAAAATATCTGCGTAGAAAAGTCCATCATCCTCATCATTAATCTGGAGCCGGCGTGCTCCAACACTATACAATCTCCAAACCTACGATTTCTCCAATCTCATTCAATTTCCAACCCACAATTCTCGAACCTTGCCCATCTCCCATCCGCTTCTTCTTCCAACCAGATGCATTTTCCAACCCAGTTAATTAATTGCAGTCTATTTGACAAAGTTGACAATTAATCTTATGAATTTAAAAATATTGACACTACAAAAACCAAACATGTTTAGAATCTAGGACATTTCGTACTAACGGACAACTCGTACCTTGTGACATTTCGTACAAACGTACATTTCGTACTAGGCCAGTTCGTACTAACGGACTTTACCTACCTTATCATTTAGTACAGATTTGGTACCTGGACATTTTGCATCATTGGAGAAGTCGTACTAAGAATTAATTGGTTTTGAATAGGCGCTTCATATTAAAATTTCAAAATCTGCCGTTGTCAAATATATTATGTATGTATTATATATTTTAATTTATTTAAAATTTTAGAATCAACAATTTATATCACAAAAGTCAAACAACAAAAATGATAAGTTCAAAAAGTTTACTTATTACAAAAATAAAATACAATTCTATACAATTACAATAATAAAAGAACTAAATTATGAGCTATGGCTGTTAAATATTTAACAATTGTTATGATACTTGACAATTTGTAAAGTTCAATCTTGTAGATCACGTTGTCTTTTTCACTGAGGTTGAGGTTTTCCTTCTCCGCCATGTGTTGCTCAACAGATAATTCTGATAAAGATTGCTTATATTTCAAAGTTATTTGCAAATGAATGGATAAGAATGAATGAGTCAGTCATTCATTGATTTTTTAGATTATAACTTGCACTTCTTACAATCAGTCTTCTTCGCAGTTAGTGATAGTTGTTAGTAGCTGCATTTCCCGTTACTGCTATTGACTAGTATTCTATTGTATGAAAGACCTTTCATACAATAGAATACTCACGTAGACCATCCTAAAAATGTAGTTACATGTAAATTTGTTGTACGAGAAGTCATTTAGTACGAATAGTCCTGCAGTACGTAAGGTCACACAGTACTAAACGTCCGGGTACGAGAAATCCTATAGTATCAGATGCCCAAGTACCAAATGTCGCAATGGCCGAGATGTCCAAGTACGGAATGTCTCATGGTACGAGATGCCCACTAGTATGAAATTACCGGTTACTTAATTTTACGATCAATAAGTGAACTGGATTTTACATTTTTATATAAAATCCCATCACGAACTAATTTATATTTCATCAAATCAAAATTTCATGTCAACATCACAATTCTAAAACTTCAGTCTTTATGGTAGAGTTCTGGAATTAGTTCTGGAGAACAACCTGCGTTCATACACATGCAGCTCAGCTCAAGTGCATTTAGCAGCTACTCCTTGTGACGTCACGCCGCGTAGGTAGGTTATCCACTACATACACGCAGTCTATGTTGTAACTT
>JAANSO010000992.1:0-20640 GCA_036507315.1 Lepidocyrtus fimetarius | reverse complement strand
AAAATACTTTAAAGAAACTAAAGCTTACTTTATTTAAAAATTTAAAATAATACACAAAAAAGACATTTAGCTCTGGCTCTGTGTATTTTGAACATTTAGAGAAAACTGACAGGTTTTTAGTATAAAATAGTAACACCTTGATCCTGCGTCTTAGGCCTTCTTCCAGATCGACTTGGATGAGGACTTGGACTTGGCAGCGGTGACCTCGACCCCGTTACCTCCGGTGAGGTTTCTCGACTCGTGAATTCTTGTTCTAAACGAATATTGTGTAATTCGATTTGATTGGTATGAAATAGTACTGTACAAGAAGTTTTTAATTGTTTTGTTGGAATATAAGGAGAAAGTGTGCGGACATTATATACAAGCGTTTTTCTTGCGTAAGAATTATAACAGATTTTATAGCAGAAGATTAAATTATTGTGTAATATTTAACTCACCTTTCCTTCTTTTACGCAATACTGAAAGCACCATCATAAGCACTGCTAGTAATACAAGGACTACTACTACGAGAATCCACGTAGCAATTTTATGCGCAGAGGCTGTACCTAAGAGAGATTAAAAATATTGAAGTTATCTCATTTTATATGCAATTTAATGCAATTCAGATAAAAATTAATTTTTATTACTTTCTCTATACTGCTCTGGAATTCCGGGAAAGTCCCCGTAGTCTAAACTATTTGACCCTGTTCCTAAGTGGTTCAGTTTGGGTAGAAACTCTGTCCAGAATAGTGTTCTATGTGGAAGGTATCCCGGAGTCAGTCTTCCATCCCGAATCCAGAAATGATACGGAAAAGCAGGAGTGAACTTTGTCCATTGTGACCAAGAAGACCTTGTCCCGCTAGGGGTTCCCGTTGTTATGAAATTTGTCCAGAATTCTTGAACTCGGGTGGAAACTCCTCGTTCAATTCCGTTAAAGTCACGGCCAATAAGGTCTAAGAATGCTGCGCGGCCGAATAAATAGAGAAGGATGGATCCATGCCATGCGCCTAATCAAGAAGTAAAATAGTAAATGTGTGTTTGCTATGAGAATTTTAAAAAACTGCAGTTTACCTGTAGTATTAAGGGAACTACTGAATATATTTGGATCTGGCGTTCCTAATCAAGAAGTAAAATAGTAAATGTGTGTTTGCTATGAGAATTTTAAAATATCGCAGTTTACCTGTAGTATTAAGGGAACTACTGAATATATTTGGATCTGGCGTGTCCTGATCGAAAACGTAGGCATAAACTGGAGTGGTCGCGAAGCGGGAAAAATATTGCGCTGTTTGTATGTGTGGGGCCAGAAAGTTTGATTCCGTGAAAAACTAAATAGAAAATTAAGTTAAAGTACACAACAATTAAAACATGAATAGGTTGCAATTAAACTTTCAAGCTTTAGTTTTTTTACGTCAAGCATTTGGTCCATCACAGCTCCAGTTTCATTTGCAGCTCCAGAAATAAACGCAAACTTCACTACTTCCTTAACAGTTTGATAATTTCTTAACAAATGAGATCTTTCCTAGTAATCTCGGAATCAATTCACTTTCAAACATTTGCTTTAGCTGGAGCGCAGACATTCTGTAGATTTGCGGCTTTCTCTCTGCAAACAAGAATTGCAAATTAAACTAGATTTTTCAAGTCTTTGATAATTAACCAATTTGACATCGCATACTTATCATAAGAAGTCCATCTTTAGATGAAATCCCAGTAATAACAGGAATCCTCGGGAATTCTCCCCGTTCCAAAGCCTCTAACGGTGTCCTCGCAACATACTGCAAATCCTTCGGGAGAAAGTTATCCACAACCGGGCCAAACACATCGGTTCCATTGTAATGGTCAATAACGCGGTAGTAAGCTTGCGTAATTCGGTTAGCATCTTGATACCGGAGGCAATTCAAAATCGCATCTGTACTTGAAGTTGAACACGCAACTTCCTTCGCTAAAAGAACGGAAGCTTCACGTACTCGGAATCCCATTGCCCATGGAGCTAATGAAGAGCCGGACATTAGGATAGCTCTATGGAAGCGACCTGCGGCACGTGGCGAAGTCATGTGGAACATTGCAGACGCTGCTCCAGCGGAATGTCCTATCAACGTTACTTTTGCTGGGTCTCCAGAAAAGCTTTTAATGTTTTCGTGGACCCATTCAATTGCCAAATATTGATCAAGTAGCCCCATATTTCCTGTTTACGTAGAGTTTAATTAGCAAGAAGCTTAATGAGTTTACAGTTTGTTTTATTTTAATTTTAACTAACCTGCTGCCTTTACATCTTCCATTGAAAAGAATCCTAATCATAAATTAAAAGGAGCATTAGGAATTTAAATTCGAGGTCATTTTCATTTTAGCTAAATAAAAAGTTGTAAACTACCAAAAGGACCAAGACGGTAATTAAATGTGACAACGACAAGGTCCATCGAAGCAAGTTCCGCCCCGCTATACAACATAGAATCGAAAAAAGTGTAGAGATCTCCTCCAATAAAGATGACAACAGGAAGGAGAGACCTTGAACCACTTGCATACTGTCGCATGTCGCCCGAGATTAGTTTATTGTCCAGTGGAAAGATTTTTAAAGTTAAAAAACGACCTTTAGACAGAGGCGTGACAAAAAATTGCATGACTCGTTATTATTAGCATTACCTGCGGCGTCCATACGTTTAAATACAGACAATCTTCTGAGGTTCTACCACGAGCAGTTGGTTGCAAACAGTTTGCCCCGTATCTTCCAGCGTCTAATGTTGTATTCCAGCCTTCATGGCGTTCCGGTGGCTGGAAAGGAGTTAACAATGTTTGTTAAGTATGATTATGATGATTGCGCAGTTTTATAATTTTTCTTACCAAAAATCTTAGACTTCCTACTGGAGCTTTGGCATATGGGATCCCCATGTACGCGTACGAACTTGTTGCAGAATCACGTACCTATTCAAGAAGGAAAAGCTCACTTATCATCTTCATTATCATTTTGCTTATTTCTTCGCTTCAGAGACTTTGCAAAGGAAAAATTATGCGTTACACTAATAAACTCTCTCTTAAAATCTCTCTGTCCGTCGTTATACTTGAAAAGCTTAATCTTAGAATTGTAGAAGGTGACAGAGTTAAAGTGCTTTCTATGAAAAGAGGAAAATGCATGCGAACATTTTTAATGACAAAAATTATGTTAATTATCGTCAAGTGTTGGCTATGAGAGCGCAATTTTCCTCAAGATTTCTATGAAAGGTTTAAAGATCAAGGTCAACTTAAAAAAGCTAAATTTAATTAAAGTTTAAAATATTTGAATAATATGTTTTTAAAATATATTAAAGATCAAATGACACGGATATACTTTCTTCAAAAACACTACACGTCTCCATCTCCCACGTTTAATATGAATGCTATTGATTGTTAATGTTAATTGTTGCCGCTAATTATACACGTTATTGAATTTCAATTTGATCCTTTTACAAACTATTTCTTTCACGCTTCTACTTGTTCCACCCAATAACGGAAATCCTTTTAGTTTTGTTACTTTTTCAATAAACATTGAAACATTAACATTACTTTTAAGATTATGGAAATGTCTTTTTCTTGACTTACCCCCTGTACATTCCCGAGTCCTCTTATATTTATAATTATTCCTCCACCTAACTGCGCATTGACATGTGAAATTAACTGAAGTATCAAAGTTGACACTAGAAACATCACCTCCCCTTCTGTCCATACCAGTCTTCTTCTTTTAAAATTCATTGTGTAAATAACTTAAAACTTGACTAAACTTTTTAAAAATCAACAATTTTCTCCAATTGGGGATACTTTACATGATGATTGATTAATTTAAAGTGCTAATTTAAAATTTAGCACAGAGATTTCGCACTGTAATTGATTGTTTATTTTCACAAAATAGAACGAGGCATGAATAACTTTTATCCAAATTCTTCCATTTTTCTCTCGCCATTAAGTAACCAATACATCATCGTAACACTTTCTTCACTTCATATAAATTATTGACAAAAATCATACATTACATAATGGCTTAAATTTTCACACTATTACAACATCCGAATCCAATTCAACAACAAAGGCAAAATCAATAAGATGACACAAATATTGCAAGCTACGCCAAATGGTCAACAGTTCCTTTCTTTGTTCTCCTTCCTCTTGAGATTATCTGCGTTTTGAGAAATTTTGCAAGAAAATTCAAGCCTGCAATTTTTTATTCACGCACAGTAGTAAACACCTTTAACACGTAATCTAAGGTAGGTTAAAATCTAAACTGTTAAAAATTAAATCTCTACATCATAATCCTATCATATCTCGTGTTCACAAACAAACAAACAAACAGATAAGAAAGGTACTTTTTGTGTAAACAAAGTCCCTTTTAGCCCTTTTTTTAGATAATCATATTAATCAAAGGATAATAAAGGTCTATTGTAAATTTTCGCAAGTTAGAAGCGTCCATTTCATAGGAGCCTCAATTCCTTCAAAAGATTAAATAACAGATCATTGATTTTTTTTGAAGGATTTTCAATATAAGATTAGTTTAGCAATTAAATGGGCTTAAACAGGTACCCTAATAAAAATCGGGATTTTAAAGAAAAACACAGATTTTCCGTTTCTGATTAGAATTCATACACTCACACGATACACACTTTATCCGTTTTCAAACTAAAACATTCACTGAATCTTCTAAATTATTCTTTCAAGAGTCCCCTCCCACTCTACATTCAAAGCGTTCGTGACACTGCATGGCTGAGTAAGAAAAAAATTGTGACAAAAGTGGATTTGGGAGGAGGGATTCTTTACCCCCGTAATGATGTTAGAATTATTTTTTCTGTGTTACTTTTTTGTTTTACTTGCTTAACTGTCGTCACCAGGATGGGCTTAAGATGTTAATTAAATACACATTTGGGGACATTTTTTCGCAAAAAGAAATTAATGCAACAAATATTTTGGGAGAATCTTTTCAACGGCTCGTTGCACCAGAGAGTTGAGGAGAGTCGCACCAACTTAATTATACCGATTTGCTCACTCTTTTTGACTGGCAAGTAAAGAAAATAAAGTTGAATCTTTAGTAAAACAACAAAGCATGCAGTGGGAGTGCAGTACCTTATCGAGTTCTGAGTTGATGTCCACTTGTTTCACTTGGATTGGAATGCGCAAGACGATACGCAATATTATAACGTGTTTCACAAAAAAACGGCTTAATAATAATACTAGATCATTATTTCAAGCATAATGTAACTAAAATGTATGCACACGACATGATAAACTCTCCTCCTATATAACAAATTCATATTGGCCGTTCGTATTGTGACTCAACAGCAGTAATGACCATCACGCTCATCATAAAACACATTTTACTCCAATTCTATTTAAAACCTTTTTTATTCTGTTTATGTCATAGATTAACAATACGTATTGTTGATCTGTGATGAAGATACAGCTTTTTACATAAGCCATTTTATATTTATGCACTTGATTTTCATAATCTTTTCCAGGTTTAAAACAGATTTTGATATACTCCCTTCTTTCCCTAGCTTTTGGTACCTGTCGGTAGTTTTGTTGCTCGTAAACCGGATGAAGATAGCATGACGGAAAATGCAGGCAGGTGTGCCTATCGTTCCTCACTCGCTTCTGTTTTTTCGCCAATTCCCTTTTCCTCTTCTGCGAATTTAAAGTTTTGACTCATTTTAAAAAGCTCAGTCATCATTTAACTCATTTTTAGTTATTTTTTAGTTGTTAACTTGGGGTAAGCTGAGATTATGTCCTCGTCTTTACAAACATTGAATACGATTTCCTCTGTCGTTGTTGTTGCAAAAGCAATGCAAGAGATGAGAATGATTATGATGATGGTAATGGCGAGGGATGAATTGCTTCAGTAAAGCCGACTCACCCATTTCCGGTCCTTCCAAATAAACACTGCTCTTGTTGATATGTTTGTTGTGAATGTTTAATCATCATCGTCACTATTACATTGTTATTTGTAGCAGAATTGTAAAATTAACGACTTGTTTAGAATCGCAGGTGGTAGCGGATGGTTTTACAGGTTTTTTCTGTATCTATTTTTCTTATAAAAGTGCACACCCAAAAGTCTACGGTATAAAATTAGCCTTTAAATTCTAAATCCTTCAAAGTTTAAACTACAGAGTTGACGATGATGATGAATTCTTGTCAAAAGTTAAGTCTTGCATGGTATTTTTAAAAAGTCTTTTGTTTTATGTTCTACATAAAAACTGCATTTTATTTGAATCTACACGAAGCACTCATTTCATTATGTAATAGGAGGCCGGCAAAAGGTGAATAAAAACGGCAAGTTGAAGAAGAAAAGACGTTGGAGAGCGAAAATATAAGCGATGTATCATGCATAACAGTGTTCGCGTGGCTTCGTTATAAAAGCAACATTTTATGTCCAACCAGGCTTAAAGCGGAAACATTGGGGCAGCGATGCAAGACCGAAAATATATTCCAAAAGGGTTGTATTCGCGTTATATAATTCTGTGAGTGCTGTGTACGAGAAATATTCATTAAATAACATCATCCATAAAATTTATAACAGTCACCTACACTTATTGTTATGTAATACTGTAAATAATGTAAAAATAGCATTCATAAAGACCTACAACAGTAGTGTAGTTGTATCTTAACATTCAATGATTAGTTCAGCAGTGTTTTGTTGGAAGGTATGATTGTATATGAATTGATAATTGAATTTGCTGCTGATGAAATGGCTTTGTTTTGTGAATGAATAACAAAACGGTTAATATAGCTTGTTCAGTAATTACATAGAAGTATGTAAATCTACGCCAATTACTAGTATATTCATAGGTGTTCTAGGATTTTAGTGATTGGAGGATTGGGGTAATTTGAGTAAAACTATGAGGGAAATGATTTTCATGTTCTGATAAGTTTAATCTTAATTTGCTTTTGAAAACTTTAGATTGTATAATATAGGCAATTGTCTGAAAGTGACAAAGATTTGACATAGAGATTTAAATAGTGATGATTGCCAGTATATCATCATCAAGATTAAATTAAAACTGGCTCAAGTTCATGCGGCTACTACAGAATCCTGTTAAACTTGATATTTTAATCATCAACCTTTGATTTGCACTCTTTGCCAAGGACCACATTTAATACAGTTTCACAACTTAGTCATTATTACGAGCAGTGAGCATCATTTAACAAACTTGCGTAAAGTTAAAAATATAAAAAGCATAGATCACAAGAGATGCTATATTTTTTGTAAAAATACAATTCAAGGAGAATTACAATATGCACTATATATTGCATATCAAAGTCTATTATATATTTAGTAAAAATGTATTTTTTAGATATGCTTTTTGCGCAGGGCTTAATTCAGACTAAATTGTATCCTTAATCATACTTTGCGTAGGTAAACCATATAAAGATGGTATTGAACTAGATTGAAATTCATCAAAGTTTGGTCAAAATGTAATTAATTTATGTCACGGTTTACCAGAAATGTTACTGCGAAATAATTTTTTATTAGTGCTTAATAATATAATTTTCTGTAACGCATAATTTTTGTATTTGTACAACGAAAAGTTGTGTATCAATTGTGTAAAAACATTGCATACCTATTTATTACATTTCATGGTTTTCGAACTAGTAGTTTATCTCAATTACCAATCTGAATATGATTTGGTTCTTGATTAAATGATTTTTGCTTCCTGTATTTGAGCATGTGGGAATATGAAAAATTAAGATATTGGAAGTTGTGGAAAGTGATTATATAATGGCATTATTAGTTACGCTTTATTTAATGAAGGTCCTGGATTGATATGTCATAGGCGTACCCTCGTTAACTATTTTATTTCCTTATTTAGATTGATTTTACTACCCTAGTCGCCTACTAATCTATTGGTCAGGAATACTTTTGGAGTTTGTATGACAAACTGGACATGGCCAATTAACATGAATTGAGATGATGATAGTCATTGCATTGGACGTCAACCGTTTTACAAAACGCTTTCTAAGCCATGGCACTAGAAATGGAGAGAAATGTACTAATTCGATTTGCTACAAATGCTTTTTCTTTGAATATTTTAACAAAAATGGAAGTTAGTAAAAAAGCTGGTCCATTGATGGATGGTCCAGCTTTCAAGTTTTCAATGTGGCGTGGCTGACATTGAATTTGCCACATTCATTATTCTTACAAATTGGAAATTGCCGTGACTCTAAATTGGTTCCGTGTGTTAAGTAGTTTGAAGGTGAAAAGGTTATTCTCCATTAAACTTCAAAACTACATTTTGCAACAAAGCCCAATTGAGATGAAGTATATTCATGTGAAGTAAAAGCAGGTAAAATGACAATTTTATTAGAATTTAATCCTGCTAATCCTGCATAGCTAATAGCTATTTCAAGAACATTCGAGAATTCTATTTTTAAAAAGGTTAATTAAAAACTTAACTAGATTAGAACGCAAAGTTTAAGAAAGTAGAATGAGACAAAGTAGAGTCATTCATTACTATCGACAAAAATTCTTTCACCGTAAGTGTTTCATGTCAATTATGATCTACAGTTTCCTCCCTGTTATGCCCTGTACCTAGTGCCTGATATTGTCTTGTATCTGTCAAATTCGCAAAATTTTTGCTGTGATAAGATGTTATGATGAAGATTGTGATCACCGAAGCATACAAAGCAGCAAGAGGTGAGCAAAGATTACTGATGACGATGATTGATAATGCTATAGCGCACAGAAGAATACAAGCATTTATTCATGCTCTGTTTTCACATTCTAATTTTTACCAACCATCATGATAATGTGAAAAAAGAAAGTTTTAATGACAAATATGACATATCATGATTCATAGTAAATGTAACTTTTAAAAAAAGTTGGAATTGGAACTAGCACGAGACGATGGTGATACACATGTATGTAGCAAGGTTTAAAATCTGACGAAAATACAAGACTTGGACTTTCTAAAGTATATATTAAAACCTGCTTGGACAGGAGTATTTTATTATTGGCTAAGTTGAAAATCCATTATTTTTTAAATTCTATTGTTTGAATAAATGTAATTCAACGTTTGCAGAGAAAAACTCTAACCATCAATTAATTACATAATATAATGCTATATAAATACAAATAATAAAAACACATTTTTTAAAATAAAATAAAATTCCGATGATGCTGGGATGCAAACTTCAAGAATCGTTAAATACGTTTATCTACTATGTACAGTTTATATAATGCTTTATAAATACAAATAATAAAAACACATTTTTTAAAATAAAATAAAATTCCGATGATGCTGGGATGCAAACTTCAAGAATCGTTAAATACGTTTATCTACTATGTACAATTAACTTTCTTCGCTCCGATTTCTAAATTAATCCGGGGATTCATCTTTTATTTTAGGAGGAGTCGAATCACCTTCACCAGGTGGAGGAGGTACGTTGGAGGCTTTAGTCAGAGAAACTATTGCTGAACTAGGGGGTGGTCTACTCATATCAACGTTCATGTCCCAGCCCTAGATCAAAAAGTATGACATTTCGATAGTTAATATAAAAACCTCGGTATTACATAAAAATCTAGTGAATGGGTTCATACCGGTTCCATCCATTGTTGCTCTTCATAACCTGAATGTTCTTCGTGGATATCATGATAATAACTAGGCGGTGGATGATTAAAGTACTCTGGATTCGGCATGTAGTCTTGTCCTGGTGGAGGAAACCTATTTAAAAACAAATAAAAAGTTTAGCTTTTGAACATAATATCCTAATTCAACAAACAATTATTAAATAATTTGTCGGAAAAAATTTTTTATACGGCCCCCCGTCGATTTCAAAAATTCAACCGGAAGTTTATCAAACAGGTCATGGGGAGTCGATTGGTGCTACTCCCAAGTGGCGCAGACTAACGGTTTTTGAAATATCGACGGTTAAAGTTTTCCTTAAATATGCAATAAAACTATGCATACAGAAGTCTCACAAAGCCCCATTTTTGCGTTACAAGTACCGCGAACTATAAATACTACCTGTTTTGTAATATATGGTTAGGAAATTCTATTATTTGTGGTTTCAAACCAGACCTAACCTAACCTAACCTTTAACAACCAAACCAACCACAGAGAGAGTTAATAACATCGCTTCAAAGTTTCACGTTAACCAAGCACGCCTGTTTGGTCAACGAAATCAAGATGAATAATAATAATCATATTTATATTTGGCGGTACTTGTAATATCAATGTGGGGTGAATTGAGAATAATGAATGAATAGTTTTAAATGCAAATACAGGGGAAATTTTAACCGTCGATATTTCAAAAACCGTTAGTCTGCGCCACTCGGGAGTAGCACCAATCGACTCCCCATGACCTGTTTGATAAACTTCCGGTTGAATTTTTGAAATCGACGGGGGGCCGTAAACTAAAGTACAGCCAATTTGTCATCAATACATGAAGTCAATAACTTACGGTGGTGGAGGAACACTTGTATCAAATGGTGGTGGAGCAAAGGGAGGAACATGAGGTGGTGGAGGCATATCAAAGTTTTTCCTACTGTATTCTCTCCTATCAGCAGTCATTACCTTAATAAATATAAATAGATCATTGGTTTATTACGTTATGTGCAACAATTAACGAGCAAAGACATTTAAACCCTGTGATAACTCATTCACAAACTCTGAATTGTATTTTCTTTTGGTTCCTCTCTACGTCTCATTATCCTCTCTACATCATCTTTATTTCGCATCGGATTCAGTCCAAACTTTTTAGGGAAAATAATCGTAGCGTTGTTTCCACTACCTGCGTACTTGGAATTATCGTTATTAATCTGTACTGCAATGATGCCCCTAGAGTCCAACTGTTAGAATTGATGCAAATAATAAAACTCAATTAGATTCTGACAGACAGGTAAATGACTACAATTAATCCTTCAAATAAAAATACCTTGGCAGGTGGATTCTGAAGTCCCATTCCCATCCCCATGTTTGGACCACTTGACCCTGCTTCAAACCTCATCCGTTTTTGCCTATCAGTATACGCTCTCCAAGTGTCTTCATGTGAATCCATAATTAAAATAATCTGTAATATCCGCACCAGGTTTACGCCACGGCTTATCTTCAACCGAATCCACATTAAAATCCAACGCAGCAACTCCATTTATCGTTCCCGGAGACTCGAAATCCTCAACTGAAAACTTTCCCTATAAAACCAGATTAATTACAAATTCTGCTCACCGATTGAAGCATAAAAATGCGCAAAAATAGAATTGTCACTTACCTTTTTATCTGGAGGTGGTCCAGATCGCTTAGCAGAAGCAGTTCCAAAAGGAGTTGGAGCGGAAGGTGCTTTAATCTCTCCGATAGTGACCTGTACCCCGTCATCATCATCATCTGAATCATCATCGTCGTCGTCATCGTCTTCATCATCCTAGAATCATAAACAACTTTAAAACCTGGAGAAAGATAAGGTTAAAGATAAGCAAGCCTCACATCAGCCCCAGAATCAACCTCTCCAGACTCCTTCGGTTCCTTCCCTCCACCCTCCTCTTCTTTCTCGGCTTCAACCTTCTCCCCCTGACTTGCTCCGTCTTCACTTTCTTGCTGGGATAACCTCTCCCGTTTCAACGCTTCCCCTTCACCCCCTTCGCCGTATAACCACTCGTCTTCTTCCCTAACGTCGTCTGCCATCTTATCAAAACACTTTAATTAAACTTAATTGTCAAGTTAATTGTAATTAAAATGTCAACACTGGGGTAGCCAAGCACAGATGATTTAAACATTGCACAAGGCAAAGCACAGCACACCGGCTAGCAATAGCAAAGCATTAGCAGGATAGCCTTGGTAGGGATACCAAACGTACTTTGAACGTAGCGCGTATTCTCTGCTATGTTATTTGTCGTATGCTCGACGTCTTTGTTCCTTGCCTTTCTCAAATGCATTGGTCAATAATGGTTTTTATACGTATTTTTTACGTATGCTGGACCTTGTGTCCAGAGGATTTTAACACAGAAGAGGATTCGAGAACGCGCCAATGCGTTTGTCCTTGTCTTTTGCATACGAAAAAGTGCTTTTTTCTCACAAGCATGGGATGGAGAAGTCTTTACAGATTCGATTCACAAAAAAGTGAATTTCACAATTTTTTCCCTCCGACGTGTTGCAAGAATTTAACTGCAATTAAAGTTAGTGCTTGGTTACTTAATTATTTTAATTAATTGCAATCAGCGATCACTGATTGCGAGGGTTCCTGCCATTTTACTTGGCTTATTGGCGTTTAGCAAAGGTTCTTTAAATATTTGGTAAGTTTATTTTTTGTGTAATTAATATTAATTGACAAGGCCGGGTGTAAAAATACGGTTCTAATAATGACATTTATTTTAATTGGTGATTAGTTAATGGGATTTACCTTAAGGCCGAGACCAAACACACAGGAAATGGCCGTTGCGACAGCAGCAGTGCCTGTTGAGCCCCCATTGGGAGCTTGTGATGAAATTCAAGTGGTGGAACCGGTGGAGGGAGTTGACAATCAAGGCAATCATGAGGGTAAGTTTTTGTAGATAATTAAATTGCATTTTAAAAGTTAGCATTTGCTAGTGCTGATTGAAAATGGGATTTTGAATTCCTAACAGAGCTATCAATTGAAGTTCCGGCTGAAAACGGTTTCATTAAGGAAGAATCGATTTCTCCTTCAATTAGCAGCAAGGAGAACGTGGATCCAGGTACCAACACAAAGAAACGGGGTCATAAGAAGAAGTCAAAGCCTTTCTGGTCAGGGAAGAAACGCAAGCGAAACCCTTCAGATGCTCCTCAAGTTGAAGCTCCAACTGAAACAATTGATGAGACAATTGAGACCAAGCCAGACGTGTCTAAAAGGCAAGTTGGTAGGCCATCGAGAACCCGCAATCGCAAAAATCTGGAATTAGAACCTGGACAAAGGCCTATAACCATGATGTTAAGCCATGCTAAATCTGTGTCACCAGCAGCTAATCAGGCGTTAAAGACCACTGAGGAGAAGCAGAAGTCAGAAGAAAGTGATGAAAAAGGAAGTGCGAAGAAACCAAAGGTGGAGGTGGAGGGAGAATTCACTGTTGAGAGTATCCTTAAAAAGCAGTTTCTGCATGGGCAGATTCTCTATTTAATTAAGTGGAAAGGATGGTCAGAGTAAGTGATGACGATGACACTTAATCTCATGTATATGTAATATTAATAATAATAATGAATTCACGTTTTTGTTTACCATTAAAGTGATTCAAACACGTGGGAGCCTGCTGACCATCTTGATGGATGTAAAAAGATGTTGGAAAAGTTTGAAAAAGATTGGGCTGAGAAGCAAAAAATGCCACCTCCCCCTTCACGTCGACGGAAAGTACATCGTCGAAAACTCTCCGAGGATTTGATTGAAGATGATGAAGAGAAATTGAAGAAAACTCAAAACCACATGAAGGTGATTTTTGGACGGTTACTATATGTAAAAGAGTGTAGATATCTACAAAGTCTATAGCGAAAAACTGTACTGTACGTAGCATTAATTGAATTTATTTTTAATTAGGCGTATGGAGTTAACAGTGAATGGCCACATATCTAAGGAACCAGAGTCCGTTGAAGGTGTCATTAATGTGGATGGTATTTTGACGTATGTGGTGAAGAAAAGCTCTCGATCCAAATCCAAATGTCTTGATAGTACAAATGCGGTTCTAGTTCATGCATCCGGATTCAGAGAGGCTTATCCGGCGCTCGTGATACAGTTTTACGAGAAAAGATTGCTTTGGTGTGAAGATGCAAAGGATAGTGAAGAGCAGGCTAATATTGTGGCAGTAATGTCACACTGGCAGAACAAGAAGGAATCAGGGTTTGGAAAGGAAATATCTGACTATATTGAGAATGAGATTGCGTCTGGTATTGTTAAAGAGGAGGATGCTGGCAAGATGGATGGACAGCAGGAAGACCAAGTCCCTTCTAATGTAGCCACCGCAAGTCAGGATTTGGAAAGGAAATATCTGACTATATTGAGAATGAGATTGCGTCTGGTATTGTTAAAGAGGAGGATGCTGGCAAGATGGATGGACAGCAGGAAGACCAAGTCCCTTCTAATCCAGCCACCGCAAGTGAAATGCAACAGGATTTAGAAACTCAAGCTTTAAAGGCAGAAGATCTGAACGAATCATTCGACAATGCAACTACGGATGCGGAAGAAGACGAAAGCAGCATGGATTTGGATTTGGAGACTCAAATAATTAAAGAAGATTTAGTGGATGAAGATGATTGTTTGATGAAGACAGACTCTGACAAGTTTGGACTTCCAAAAGATACTTCTGACAAGGAAACAGATTCCTCTTCTGATAAATTGATCTATGATAGGGGATGGGGATAGTGATGAGGAAATGTGCGAAGACTAGTTGTACTGATCGTTGAAGTTTTGCTTTCAATGTATTGATAAATGCATACCTGTGAATTAATGAATTCAATATACTTGGATCGGGAATCTTGGGGTGGAGTTTAATTAAATATTAATTTATTTTATTTCGTAAAAATTATACTTTTTTTTATTATAATTGATATGTGCTTGTACTGTTTGGAAGATTATTATTCACTTTTTCTCGTATTGCCCCAAAATTGATTACTTTGTATTAGTTCCTCGTGATGAAATAAATGTGTTTAATTCGAAGACTTGTATTTGTTGTAGTTTTTATTTTAACTTTACTAAAGGTTTATTGTTTTAGAATTCCAATTCCATAATGAATTAACTATTAATTTAAATCGCTAATCATAAATTAAACTTAACAGCATATACTGAAGGTTCATTCCGAGAAATGAGTGGAAAAGTCTTTTAAACGGTGGCCGGTGTCGTAATCAACTCTGTGAGTTGCTAAAAACCGTTTACTTCTTAAGGAGACCATATCCTCCGTAGGTGTAGGTGTATGGGTAGTTGACTCCGTATTGGGCATATGGGTAGACCTGTAATCCATTTAAAACAATAATTAACTCATCGTTCATAAATACATTTATTCACCAAAGAAATATAATTTAAAAAAGAGAAAGGCTTACAGCAGAGGCGGTTGGGACCACAGCAGAGTTGGCTACATAGTTAACTGGGTAGGCCTGGGAGACATAGTTGGTGGAGGCGGCGGAAACAACGGGTTGCACGTATTTGTATTGGTAGGTGGATGGTTGAACGTATTGGACAGCGGAAGCAGATGGGTAGTTGTAGTAGTATTGGGCTCCGAGTCCGCTGGTGACAACGGTTCCGGTGCAGGTGGCAACAACGGCCAAAAGGACGGCAGCGAAAACCTAATTTCAAAAATATTTAGTTAACTTCCAAATAAGAACTTTACGATTTCGCGGTCCATGGAATGTAACACGAATATAACTTACAGCGTTCATTTTGATGGTTTGAGAAGTTAGCAACAACGTGCAACAGAGATTTTTAAGAATGTAAACGGCTTGAATCAGCTCGACAGAAAGGTCCAGTGAAATCTAAAGGGTTGGTCCACTCTACCCTCTATTTATACCCTGCATTAATCAATCGGTTAACAATCATTCGTAGGTTTTAGCATGAGACGATGTTGTACACAAAGAGTTCATGGTTTCTCAAGGAGAAATTCCAGCAAAGATAGGGGCTGCTATCATAATGAAATAGCAATTATTGTGATAATTTTTCGGGTTACTAAACCTCAGAATCCAAACAACGTTTTGGGCGTACTGTAGGAAGGATACTCTGCAGATTTATTGTGTCTCTCTGGAAGTAGAAAAATACGAAACCGACATGACAAAATCGGAAACAGGTTTTCCTTATGTAGGAACACTGGAAAAGCGTCAATAGCATCATAAATGGCAATATCGAGTAAGTTTTACGCAATATCAAACATCGGATCATCCCCTTTTACTAGAGCATAATTGTAGCAGGTTTTGGTTAGGTGATAATGATTGATTAAAGAAATTATTATCTGAGTACCTGTGCGGATTCATTTGGTAAAAGTGCTTCTTTCGCAAAGAAGTTTTTGCAACAACATAAAAATAAAAAATTAATTAAGCTCGTTATTTCTCCGATGATGTAATAAATCGTTGATTCTTTTACTTTTACCGGAGGCTATTTGGATGTAAAAGGGAAACTGGAATAATGGAATTGATGAATAATTTCTATCAAGATCAATTTATTTGAGAACTTGTTCGTTTTTTGCATGCGACAAAAACCTGAGAGAAATATTGCAAAAAAACCGTGGTTGGTATGTTTGGTTCAAGGTCGGTCCATATTCGGGAAGAAGGTGTTGGCCCGTCACCTCATCACTTTCCCACAGGTAGTTTTTGAACAGGTATGCGTAGCATGATAATAAATAAGCAGGTACTAGGTTAAAATAGGTTTTGTTTTCGGTTGGTGAAAAGTTATGCAATTGATTAAAATACAGGACTAAAATCATTATGGTAAATTCTAGACTCTCCGACTGAACCAGTTTACCGGCTGTCAAGAATTAAAGCAGGTTGGTTGGCTATTAAACATTTTCTCCAGTACTTATGTAATCTATTGATATTCAATGAGAACATTTCTTTGGCAGTTAGCCAACGGTCAAAAAGATTTGCCAGTGATGAATTTACAAAATTGAAAACAAAATTTAAATGAAATGATTGATTATTGTTGCGGAATATAATTAATAATTATCAAAGGAATCAATTGAAACTTTTGTGAATAATCTTTATTGGAAGTTTTATTCAATAATCAAAATAAAATCAATTTTTCATGAATGAGTCCTTTAATAACGCTTGGCTTTGTCTATTGCATATTGCATTGACCATTTTGCACATGTTTTTGCGCTTTGAGCTCATAGCTCGCACCCGTATTGAGGAAATTTGTACTAAAAAATGAGCTGTGTGTATTACATAAGCAGCAGAAAATTTCATCCCATATGATTCCCCTTCAAATTTGACACTTTTTATACAAAAATCTCCTCTGAAACTTCATAAAATTCTTTTAAAAAGGTATACTTCATTGGTTTAATGTGCAATTAATAATGATTACGTAATGTTCCCTTAAATTACGGATGTGTAAATGAGGTTTATCAAGATATTTGTCTTTTCTTTAAGGGTTATCAACTAACAATGGGAAAGTTAGGATTGCAAATCTCAGCCCGATTAGAAAATGTAAAGCAAATTGAAGTTTGCGGTCCGGACTTCCGCTGGTATATTAAAACCCGTTGCACAAACTGCGGAGAGTTGTCTGATAAGTGGCAATACGTAACTTTAAGTGAAACCCATGAAGGCCGAACCGGAAGGTCGGATTGTCACATGAAGGCCAAGTGCAAAGGTTGCACTCGGGAAGTGTCCCTAGTCATTTTGGAGGAGTCTATAAAACCGTATGTTTACAATGAAGATAAGGAAGAAGACTTTCAAACTATTGTGGTTTTCGAAGGGAGGGGTGTGGAGGTAGATGATTTTGATTTTAGGGTAAGTTTTACTTTATTTTTTGAGGGTTAAAAGTCTAATTAAAGTTTATGAGGGTTAATTAAAACTTTATTGAACTTTTCAAACTATTGTGGTTTTTGAAGGGAGGGGTGTGGAGGTAGATGATTTTGATTTTAGGGTAAGTTTTACTTTATTTTTTGAGGGTTAAAAGTCTAATTAAAGTTTATGAGGGTTAATTAAAACTTTATTGAACTTTGTAGGGCGGTTGGGTTATCAAGGCTCTCAACTCATCTACGTCTTTCGATAGTGTTGACCTTCAGGAAAAAGACTGGGCGGATTTTGATGAAAAATCAGGGGAATCTGTGGCTATTTATGAATTACAACATAAAATTGTTAGGGCTTAAGTTTTCCTGCAATATTTTGCAATAAAAATGAAATATTTTCATGAAATTTAACTACGACACAATGGAATTATGCAATTTCATTTAAATACCGAGCAATTACATATGAAACAGATTTGACCAAATAGTTTTAAATTTTTCTTTTTTATTTAATTTCTTTACAGTTATATTTAATTATTGACGATTCCGTACTTGGCAAGTTTGTATAATACATTTATTTTATTTTTGGTATATCTATCATATATTTAATTTTCTTAACCGTATCCCCCTATATGCTTCAGTTAATATTCCATTTTTACCTATTACAGATGATAATATTTAAACTTTTTATATGATCCATTATCATTTATTAATTCCCATTTTTAGTAAAAGGTTTATTATCAATAGCATGAGGAAATATCAAGGTAGAGTTTTTTTTAACGTTTCCGATTAAAATACGCAATTTTCCATGCACCAGTTTTGCAACATGCACTCATTGTCAATGATATAGGTTTTTAAGAGAATTTGCTTAGATTATGTAATTTTCTAATTGCTAGCAATTTAAGGGTGTTCCTTAATTATTTTAGCGTATTTAATATAATCTTGATAATAGATTTAACCTACAATATAGCTGTTATCATAATTATGATTGGAAAGATAACAATTGCCTTATTAAGTATTTAACAAATATAATACAACTTTTTGCAGCTGCATAATTTATATAGCACATCCGTAAAAAAGTTTTAGCCGGGTTTTTTCTTCTAATTATTACAAAAACTTAGTTTTTAAAATATCTTACATAATTTTCTTTCATCCTATATCAAAAAATTAACTAGCCAGCATTCTCCCTTATTTAAACATCCCTGCACAATTATCTTTACAAAAACAAATCCTTTAATTACTATTACTTAATACATTTTGATGTTTTGCGAGAAACCCTACTGCGTACGTATTGTGATCCTATTGGCGTTATAAAGAAATTAATTGCTAGTCAGTAAATACTTTCTTTAAGGAGCAAATTGTTTTTACCCATGTATACCTAATAAAATTCAGTTAATTGTAACTAGCATTAAATCCTTCATAAACTAGATAAATATATAGATAATCTACCTTTTTCAAAAATTCCGTTCACAAACATTTTGATTGTATAGTCAATAGTGCTATAATTATTCTAATGTCCCTGTTTAAAAACTATGGGCAATTTTTATAACTTTTGCAACAGTTTTTGTCCTGATTGTGGAAAAATGTTCTTTCAAAATTAGCTAGAAATGTGCAATGAAAGCTACTAGAAAAAGTTTTAAAAATAATTGACTTTCTTTGATTGATTGATGCTGAAATTACCAATTATTTTGAACTCCGGGTTTCTTACAAATTTTTATATGCATCAACTAATTACTTGTATGATCTTCAAGAAATTAAAAGTGGGTAATTATAACCATTTACCTACCTACTTCGTACAATATCTGACCATACATTCCGTCTTTTTTTGTTTCACTTCTAAAACTTACTTTAAATTGTACCCGTAATTATAAACTTCCAAACGTAACTTGCGAAAATAATGAAAAGTTAATGAAATTGAGTTAAATATGCTCAAAAACAATTAGGACAATCACAGGAGCTTTAATACCGGCCCGTATTAAAGTTCATGCGAGATTTAAATCGCTATTATTTAGAAAGTAAAAGAAAGGATTTCTCTGTTGCGTACTGTCCTGCAGCGATTAAAGCGAAAGTTATTAAATTAAATGCCAAAGGTACAATTACGAGTACAATATTCTTCCAATACTTGCATTTAAGCTATTTTTAATTAATCTCCATTCACATTAATAATCAAGCAGACAGCGTAAAGTTGCAAAATACTCATTTAAGGTACTTTAAAATTGCGGACTGATTGGTTTATGTTTCCGAGCGAGTAGCAAACTAATGCGCTTATTATAATAATTAATTCTAACATTTGCACATGATTTCACAAGCATTTAAAACTCTTTCAAGCAATTAACTTTCACTAAGCCCACCAAGGGACATCGTTACCCGTCCATTCAATCATATTTTTCATCCTCTCTACAATTATGTAATGAATGAGTGTGGTAAAACTTGCAAAGATCATCACAAATAAACTTTGGTCAGTTCAGAGTAAATATGTGTAATATTTTTGNCACCAAGGGACATCGTTACCCGTCCATTCAATCATATTTTTCATCCTCTCTACAATTATGTAATGAATGAGTGTGGTAAAACTTGCAAAGATCATCACAAATAAACTTTGGTCAGTTCAGAGTAAATATGTGTAATATTTTCGTGTAAAAGCTTATTAAAAAGCTGACTTACAAAAATCTGGTCAATAACAAATTTTTAAACTGCAATTCATGTTTTAGCATAAATCCGTGTAATTAACGTGCATAATTAGCGATTCTTAAAAAAGTAATAATTAAATATGGTACAGACACAGAGCAAAGACATAATTAGAAGCGCATCAAGTACATAATTCTAATCTTTTTAGCAGTATTATATTATTCATTACATATTTCCGGGTATGGCTTTAATTGTCATTGTGTTCTAGTAAGAGTTGTATCGGACTGAAAAACAAGTGAAAGCTGAAAACTAAATTCAGCATTTTAACAGCAATTAATACTTAACTTTTGTATTGCACAACAGATTTCAGATTTTTAGTTGCAAACTTCTTTTAAAAAAGATTCGTCACTAATCTGCATTATTTGTTTCTTTTCTAAGGCTATTATGAACTGATCATTGAAGGAAGTAATTGTTATTGATTAGTAGTTTATTAACGGCGGCACGTGATAAAGAGTGTAAGGAACTCAAAATGTAATTATTCGTTCTATGTGGCAGAGACTTAATTGCACATTATAGTTAACTAAAGCTAGACCCCTATTTGTAATTACAGTGATGTAAAATGTTTTACGGTAGCAAAAAGTCTTTTTAAAGCTTGGTTTTTA